>PVKS010003970.1:0-98074 GCA_004027875.1 Aplodontia rufa
TGCCCAAACATGGATGACCACCTTGAGTTTCACCTGTTGCAGTTACCCCCAGAAGAACTCTTGCATAAAATGGGTATCTCATGGAGGAATAACCTCTGCTTCTGAGATGGTTCACCTATATTCTCACTCTCCAGTATCCTAGGAGATCTTCAAATACCCTCCCTCTCCCCTCCCCCTCCCTATGACTCCCAGTATCCTAGGGAGCCATCCCCCTATTATGCTGACAATCATACAATTTGAGGTTATTATTAGTTTAGCCGTTTAACCTACTGGTTCCCCATGTATTCTAGCTTCCACATATGAGAGAAACCATTCTGCCCTTGAGTCTCTGAGATTGGGATACTTCACTTAGCATAATTCTTTCCATCTCCATCCATTTGATATCAAAAGCCATAATATCGTCTTTTCTAATGGCCGAGTAGTATTCCATTGTGTATATGTACCATAGTTTTTGTATCCACTCGTCGAGTGAGGGGCATCTGGGTTGGTTCCATAGTCTAGCTATAGTAAATTGAGCTGCTATAAACATTGAGGAAGCCACATCACTATAATATGCTGATTCTAACTCTTTTGGGAAAATCCCCAGGAGTGGGATAGCTGTGTCATAAGGTGGTTCCATCTTTAATTTTTTGAGGATTCTCCACACTGCTTTCCATAGTGGCTGAACCAGTTTGCAGTCCCACCAGCAGTGTAATGGTGTTCCTCTTTTCCCACAGCCCCTCCAGCATCTGTCGTTGTTTGTATTCTTCATTTTTGCCACTGTCTTATTCTTAACATGTATGTTACACATGCTTTAGTGAGTGGTTGGTAGAGCTTTGGTATTGATTCTTTTTTATAAGGCCATGCATTTTTTTTTTAACAGACTACTGGGTGTTTTAAACAGATAATTAATTTCTTCTATGATCTAGAACTTCTCTAGTGCATCTGTTAAGTGTCAGTAGATATTTTAGGTAGCCAGAAGGCAGAGTATAGCAGAATACTTCATCACCTGCCCTTACTGTATAGTTGTCCTCTGGTTTTAGGAATCTTTCCTTTCTTCATCGTCAGGGAGAGTTTCCTGGGAGGTTGTCAGAGTTCCAGCAGCATCCTCCTGGGGCCAGCATGCTGTGTCTCCTGCAGAGTAAGGTTTCTATGAGAAAGACAATGTTTTGGTAATTTCAGAGAAATTAAAAGGCTATTTGTCTGCAAGTGTATTCACTTTAAATGTGTACTGTTTGTGTCCAGAAGGAAATGGCTTTACTCATCAGCTGCCTATTTGCAATTGTCATTTGTTTCCAAGTAAGGGAAGATTACCAAAAAAGTTTATATTTTAGCTTATTCAAATATTTATATTTTCTCTAGTTTGTTTTCTGAAGTATTTTGGCTCATCTTTTCCCCCTGATAAACAACTGCTGTTCAGATTTCTTCATTCCAGTATATTATAAATTTTAGCCTTTGAACAGATATTTCTTCAAGGGGTGATTGGTGAGATTTCTTTCGATCAGTACATGCCAAAGTACAGAAAATTGGACTTCAATAATTGTAAATTCTCTGATTCCAGAAACTTCAGTTTAAAAGTTGATATCCTAAGGACTTAGTCCTTCAAAAAGGAAATCTTGGGCATAAGGCAGGCTCCATGCTACTTTATACTCCTCTAGGCTGTGGCAAGGCTGAAGAGGTCACTTTCTCAGACCTCCTGGCAGCCCTTTGCCACCTTTCCCCAGGCCCCAGTCTGCTTGACTTCCATCAACTTCATCTCCTTTCCTTCTCTGCTTCTCTTCCCCTTTGCCACACCAAAAAACTTTGCTGTTAGTCTTGTCCCTTGCTCTTAGCACTGCTGTTAGCGCCCTTGGTTCCTTTCCTCTTTAAGGGCTCAGGTCCTTGGTCAGCTACTCTTTTGCTTCCAATAACAGACCTAGAATAAAGGAGACAGAGAGTTTGGGGAAACATAATAAGTTTGGCTTCTAATCTCTTGAATTTTAGGGCCATAGAACAATTAGATGTGTTTAGTAGGTAATTGGATATGTGGAGAGACTGAAGGTAAAGAGAAGCAAGCTGATGATGAGATCTCATTATGGTAAAAATTGACTAGGATCTAGTGTTCTAGGAGAGAAGGATTTATCATTTGAAGAGGGGAATGGACCTTTCCTTGGGACTGGGATACAGAGGGTGAGTCCTCCATCAGATCTGCTTGGTGCTGAAAAGAAAGCAAGAGGGTTCCTCTGTGTTGGGTGAAGGGACAAGAGCATTATCTGAGAGTAAGGAAGCAAGGAGGGCAGCATATGGCTAACCTGTGAGGGCCTGTGGGGTTTGAAATAAAAAAGAATAGGGAGGAGAGGGACCATTGATGAAGGGACTGCTGAGCAGGATAAAGGTGGACCCTGAGACTGGAAGTCATCCTGGTTTAAGAGTACCTTCTCCCCAGATGTGATTACCTCCAGCAGGTGAGGCCACAGGAGGTGAATAAGGAGCAGTCAGGATATTGGGATTGCCCTAGGACTGTGGAAGAGGAAGTGAATCAGTTCAAGGTGTCAGTATAACTGTCTGTAATGTCCTTTTGTGGGCATAGACTGTGGAAATGTGAAACTAAGTGGTCCTTGCTGGGCTGGAGGGGAAGAAAGTAGTTTAATTGGTCACAGCATCCCACCTGTAAGCATAGCCCATGGCTCATATGAGTGCCTCATAAATATTGACTGATATATAGTAGTGGAGATAGAGTTGTTTTTGGAAGAATCAAAGGTGTGTAGTCAGATAGTGATGGGATATCTGACAGATTGGTATTTTTGTGTTTTGGAATAGTTCTTCAGTATGTAGGAATGAGTATTGAATTTTCAAGCTAGCAGAAAGATGGTAGGAGACAAGTGAGTCAAGGTTCAAGGACTCTATAGAATCCTATGTGTGTCATTGGCATAGGTGACACGAGACACAGCCTTTAGGAGAAGTTGTGAGCTTCACAGTAGAGGGGATTCTGCATGAAGAAACTATGTCTGGAAAGGACTTAATGATGCTTATCTCACTGTGAAGCCCCTGCAGGACTGGTGTTGTACAGCTGAATGCTAGGCAGGGGAGGAGATCCCTTCTGAGGTAAGCCAGATTGGAGAATAAGGTAAAGAGGCTAAGAGTGTGGGAGGCTGTTCAGAATAGTGAGGTTCCCCAAATGGGAGGACCTAAAAGAAGGACTGCAACAGTATAGTAGGGTTTGTGTCAGAATCCCTGGGGTTGGCAGTAGACTGGTGATATGGGTGGCATAGCACAGCAATAAGGGAGTTGCTTTTGAATGACTGTTGATGCCACTGGGGTCTGCAGTTATGAGAGGGAATCTGTACCAGTTAAATAAGTACATGCATACATAAAGGGTATGCTATGTTAATTATCTTTTTTGGTCATTATGTTATATTCACATTTTACAAAGCTTGAAACTTGGAAAAGTGGTTATGTAAGGGTCATATGGTCTTGTGGTTCTGTCTGTGTTGATTTGTGCACCTTCCTTTGATATATGGTCCTGTTCAGAGATATGGTCAATGCATTGTCTTCAGGTTTATTGTGGGAGAATCTACTCATTCCCAGTCCCAAAACTTGCTTGCTACATAGCTCGTTATCACCCTCTGGTGGCATCAATGGTATTGTGATCGTCAACACTTCCTAGCTAAGGTACACTAAGCCACTGATGTGCTGCAGGAAGAACCTTTCTTTCGAGACAGTGAAAGAATCAATTCCATTGATTTTTTCATCTGGTTTTTGTTTTTCCTACACTTACTTGTGTATGTGGTGCTGGGGATCTAACCTGGGTCCTTGCACATGCCAGGCAAGTGCTCTACTGCTGAGCCATTGCTCCTGTATGGAGGAAAAGTTCTTTTGTTTTTTTGTTTGGGGTCTTTTTCTCCCTAAAAGGCATAGGCAGAGAGGTTTATTTAGGAAAGTAGATAAATACTCCAGGGAGAATGGGATCAAACTTAAAGGAGAGGAACCTTTGGGATATAGCCAGGAATATACACATTCAAGGGAGAATGCGAGGTATCTTCAGAGGGAGAGACAGCCAGAACATTTCTTTTGTGGTCATTGTGCCACCAAATACAGCTTTTAATAGTTGTTTATGTACCTATCTAAATTGCAAGGGAGGGTTTAATATTCACATATCCCCATGGCATTTAGCTCAAGGAGTTTCAGAATGTGAAAGGAGAAACCCAAAGAGGAATCAAATACACTGGGTTGAGCTCCACTTTCTATTCATGGGTGACAGCACCCATTGCCTTAGCTGATACCCAGGGGCCACCATTCCCTGTAGTCTAGGGTGATACTCTTTATTCTTTCATCTGTATTTGTTATACCATTTCATTGAATTTTTTTTAAGAGAATCAATTTTTATTTATTTTTTTCATCTGGACTTTGTTCCTCTGACACTCAGTTGTGTATGTGGTGCTCGGATTTGAACCCAGGTCCTTGTGCATGCCATGCAAGCGCTCAAAACTGCTGAGCCACTGCTCCAGCTCCTTTCATTGAATTTTTAAAATAGCATATAAATATATTTCATTGTCTCCTTAAAAAGAAGACAGAAAAACTTTGGGACTCTCCCTTGCCACCTGTTTTGTATTCTTTCTAGCTAAGTTTTGTTTTTTAAATATTTTATTTTTGGTACCAGGGATTGAACCCAGGGTCTTGCTAAAGTTGCTCCGTCCTTGCCATGTTGCCATGTTGCTGAGGGTGGCTTTGAATTTGAGATCCTTCTGCCTCAGCCTCCCAAGTTGCAGGGATTTCAGGTGTGCGCCACCACACCTGGCTTAAATTTTTTTTTTTTACTTTTATTTTTTCTTAGAGAAAGACAGTGAGAGGGAGAAAGAATCAATTTTATTTAGTTTTTCATGTTGTTTTCGTTGCTTTGACATTTCATTGTGTACATGGTGCTGGGGTTTGAAACGATGTCCTCACGTATGCCAGGCAAGCACCGTAACCGCTGAGCCACCTCTTTAGCCCCCTAAATTTATTTTTAATTAATATATAAAAACATAAAAGTTGTACAGATTTATAGAGTACCATGTGATGTTTAAATACATGTACACATTGTATAATGTTTAAGTCAAGATAAACCTATCTGTCCCCTCAAACATTTATAATTTGTTCATGATAAAAAAATTCAAACTTTTTCCTTTTGGTTTTCTGATGTATATAGTACATTATTGTTATCTGTTAATCACCCTACCATGCAGTATAGTGCACCAGAAGTTGTTAGTCCTTAGTATCCATTGATCACTCCCTGCCCCCACACCTTCAGTATATGACCTTTCTGCTGTCAGCTTCTATGGGATTCATTTTTTAAAATTCCATATATGAATGAGATCATGCAGTACTTGTCTTTCTGTGCCTGGCTTATTTCACTTAACTTGATAATTTCCAGGTCTATCCATCTTGTTGCAATGACAGGAGTTTATTCTTCTTTAAATTTTTTTTTTATGACTGAATAGTACTGCATTGTGTATATGTATCACATTTTCTTTATACATTCATCAGTTGGGGGACACTTGGATTGTTTACTGATGAATATGAGAGTCTAGATATCTTTCAGTAAATTTCTTAAAGATCTATTTCAAGGATTTCTTTCCACTCTTTTCTATCCCACTACCCTGTGGCTCTGCCAACTGCACCCCTTCACCAAACCACCCTATGACCACTAAGTGGGAGAAGGGTACTACACTTACAAAGATCATATAGGCAGGACAAGGAGTAGCATGAGCTATAAAACCTCTTGAAGATCTTGAAGGTGGAAGCAGTTCAGAATTTCAGCTATTGCTTTGCAGTTTGACCTGCTTCTCCCATGAATTCTGTGTGATAACAGAGCTATGTTCATTGTTGCTGATTGGTTCTCTTAAGGCAGATTGGTAGGCTAGGTTTGATAGTTATTGGTGTTCCAGAGATGTCTTATTAGTCCTTTCTGGATTCTGAATCACTTGAAAAATAGATCCAGAGGTTACATGAACTTTCTTAATTAGCTTTCCATTACTCTCACAAGATATCTGAGATAATAAACTTATAAAGAAAAAGGTTTATTTTGCTTAGAGTTTCAGGGGTTCTGGTCCATGATTGCTTTGCCATGTTGCTTCAGCTCTGCGGTAGCTCATCATGGAGGCGTCTTGCTGTAGAGCAGCCAGCTGCTCACCTCATGGCCAGAAAGGAAAGAGAAAGAAGAAGGAGCTGGGATCCCACAGCTGCTTCTCTGGGAAGGCCCCCATGACCTATAGACCTCTCTCTGGGCTCTACCTCCTAAAGGTTCCACCACTCTCAGTAGTGCTACTGTGGGATCCAAACCTTTTGGTGGAAATGTTACACCTAAAATATAGTAATGGGCAAAGCTGGACTAGAGTTGATGGCTTGCATATCCCATGAGAATTTCATGTTTTGGTATCTGCCCATTAGGTGAGTATATGTGCAGAACAGATGTCCATCCACAAGGCACGTGGAGGCCCTCAGAGCTTGACTTGTATCAACCGGACAAGGTGTTGAAAATAGCTGTAATCTATAAATTACATATATCTACTCCCTGGTTCTTTCTATCTTGTTCTCCAGGGTGCCTCTGTTGTCGATATAGTCTTCAGAAGGATTTCTGAATTCTAGGTTATAGGTTTTAGGGTAGTACTTTTCTGGATATAAAATAGAGGTGACTGACTGGGTTGAATTTTTATCTAATTGAAAATTCCTAGGACTGCTTCTGACTAGGTTTTTTTTTTCCTTTGTGTATATTAAAGGCTCATGCATTGATTAGTTAATGAGTTAATTAATGAAGCCAAGATATTAGTGTCCCTTCTGTTATCATAGATTCAATTTGTTTATTTCTTTTCACTTTATAGGTTGAATATAAGCTGGGATTCCAAGTAGACAATTTTGTGGCTATGGACATGCCCCAGGTCAACATTTCTGCTCAAGGGGAAGTTCCACGCACTTTATCAGGTGAGACTATATTCAGCTGAGTTCCAGATCCCCTAAAGGACAGTGTGTTTTAGTTCATAAATGTAACATGTATAAATACTTTGAAAAATAAATTTTATAAATACTGGTTTTTGGAACCATGTTCTTAAATTGTTCCCTCTTTTCTATCCTTTTAGAATTGTCTGCACTCAGATCTTTCTTTTTTCTTTCTGCATTACTGGCACTGGCCTCCATGTGTCTGGTAATACTCATCTTTGCTTAATTCCCGCATTGGACACTATGGCCTGGATGGCCATTGCACACTTAAATCTGACCACACAGCATCAAGCCCTCCTTGTCACCTCCTTCTATCAATCTACCATATTCCAGACTCTGCAGCCTGTGTCCTGGATTCTATATCCTCTGCTCCTGCCTGCTTACTTGCCCAGGCATTCCAGCAGTTACAGACTGTATGCAGTCCTCATATCCAGGTGTTTGCATTGCTAGTATCTGTACTTGGAACCATCTTTTCTTTCTTAACTGCTTATTAACTCGTGTTCATTGTACTAGTTTTATAAGACTCAAAATCTGTGCTGTTCTTTTCCTGCCTCCTCTTCTCCCTCCTACTGTTAAGTTTTTCTTCTGTTCTTTCCTCATAAAAATTTGCATTTAATTGGTTTTGAACTGATTACATTATCTGACAATTCTTTTGGTGCCTAGCATAACAGTGGGCATGGGATAGACATGTAATATATATCTGAATAAATTTTAAAAAATTGTCTTACACATACCAATTTAATTACTTTTGAGTTAACCTTTTAGAAAGGCTCTTGAAGATAAGAGATTTTAAGAAAATGGAACTAGCTTGGCTTGATGGTACACATCTGTAATACCAGCAGTGGGGGACGCTGAGGCAGGAGGATCACAAGTTCAAAGCCAGTCTCAGCAACTCAGGCCAGGCCCTAAGCAACTTAATGAGACCCTGTCTCAAAGTAAAAATTAAAAAATAAACAATGGGCTAGGAATGTGTCTCAGTGGTTAAGTGCCCTTGAGGTCAATCCCTGGTACCAAAAAAAAAAAAAAAAAAAAAAAAAAAAAGTTTTAAAAATTGAAAGTATCAGTCACAGCACTGCTGTGGGACTTTTTCTGGCTATCTTACTCATTGTTACTAATGACATGCATTAATCCAAGCAGAGGAAGTCTGGTTAATTTTTATAATTTCTGGTATACTCATACAGATCGAGGAAAGATGTATTCTAAATTTGTAGAAAAAGAATCTTAAGCTAAAGATTAAAAAAAAAGTGCTATGTACTAAAGTGTGTTATCCCACTGTTACAGTTACTGATTAAAGCCAGTTTCTAGGGCTCTGGATGTAGCTCAGTGGTAGAGCGCTTGCATATTATGCCTAACGGCCTGAGTTCAATCCCCAGCATGGGGTGGGGAGCAATTTCTTTATAGAAAAATGATGTTTTTAATTTATAGTTGAGAATTTATCAGATTTCTTTATAGGTTTGTACTTAACATTTTCATTAAGAGCAATTTGGTACTGAGTTGTCTTTATCAAAATTTTTGTTGTTACTGTTTTTGATGTGACTGATAATGTCAGCAGGGTTTACCTTAGGATTCTGTAGTTTCTGTATATTGGAATAGCAGAATTTATGATACAAAGTAATATATTAAAACTCATGAGCAAAAGTTAAAAATAATTACCTCTTAATTTCTGTCTTGGTGTGTTCTTCAGCATTAATCTTTATAATGAATGAAATAATGTCTACAAGTGTGGTTGTCTGAAGGTGTGTTCTGTAAAGCTTCTATTTAATTTATTTAAAAATGTATTATTTTTTGTTTTGCAGCAAAGATAAAAACAATTCTAGAATGTTGATTTTTTTTTTTTTTTCAAAAAAGTTAAAATATTTTCTTTTATTTCTTTTAAACAGTGTTTCGGGTTGAGCTTTCCTGTACTGGCAAAGTAGATTCTGAAGTTATGATACTAATGCAGCTCAACTTGACAGTAAATTCTTCAAAAAATTTTACAGTCTTAAATTTTAAACGAAGGAAAATGTGCTACAAAAGTAAGGAATTTATTTAACAAAATGTATTTTGTGTATATGTTAGAAGGTCAATGAGATTTTGTTATCATTTTACAGATTTAATTATGACCAAATCTTATTTATAGTTGCAAATAAGAAAAATTGTACTAATAGATGAAATTCTGAGATAGTCCTCAGATAATTTGTAACCAGATCTCATTCAGGCCCTACCTTGCTTTCTCAGAATCTTTTGTCAGAATTGCTAGAGGTTTGTTTTTTTTTTTGTTTTGTTTTGTTTTTTTTTTAGGAATGTGAAATAGTACTGAAGTGTCTGAAGAGGTAAAGAAATATAAGTAGATTTGACAGGGGCCTCCTGATCACTTTCTTCCTTCCTTTATCATGTTACTTTTATGCAGAAGCAATGCTCTGAGGTTAAATGGACCTGGACGTAATGACAGCTCTGCTGTCTTCAGGATATTGGGACAAGTTACTTAACCAAAGGCTCAGTTGTTTTTTTTCATTTGTAAAATGGAAATAATTTCTATTTCAGAGGATTTTTAAAAAATTATTGAATTCTATGGCTGGAGCGCTGCTTGCCTGACATGTGCAAATACACGGTTTCAAACTCCAGCACCCACGTACACAACTAAGTGTCAGAGCAATGAAAGCCATGTGAAAAACTCAATAAAAATTGATTCTCTCTGTCTCTCTCTCTCACTGTCCTTCTCTTTTAAAAACAAAACAAAACAAAAGATTATTGAAGTGTAGCCTAATATTTATATTTCTGAATGTGGGTTCTTTAATAAATGTTAATAGTTTTAGTTTTGAGTTATAGCTATTACTCAGTAAATCACAGTAGGGTGGTGCACATCCACAATCCCAGCTTCCTGGGAGGCTGATGCAGGAAGATAGCAAATTCAAAGTCAGCCTTAGCAACTTTGTAAGAGAATTATCTCAAAATGAAAAACAACAAAATAAAGGGCTGGGGTAAAGCTCAGTGGTAGAGTGCACTGAGTTCATCAGTCCCTAAAAATACACACATACAAAAAATTATAGCAAATATGAAAGAGTTCCAGCCTGTTAGGTCATAGATCAAAGAGTTCTTCTTAAAGTTTATGTAGTCTAACTCAGTTTAAGCTGCACAAGGTTAAAGTGAATTGGTGAGTATGTAAGGTAGTCTCTAAACTTACTGAATGCTTACTATGTCTTGCTTGTTTTAATATGCATCCAACCCATTTAATACATAAAATAGCCTGAGACAATTGGTTCTCCCATTATTTCCATTTTCAGAAGAGGAAGATGGGATTCAGAGAATCTGACAAACTTGCTAACATCAGACAGCTAAGTTGTACAGCTGGGCTGCAAACCAATGCCTTTAGTCTGTCTGTTAAACTGCATATTAACAAATTTCCTATGAAATTAGTGCTGAGTGTTTTAAAACACCTGAGACCAGAAAATGGGTCATAATGGCTAATGTCAAATGTCAAGATACTTTCCAATGAAAAAGCTATACTGCATTAAAAGACATTTAAAAATAAAAAGGATCTTTAGCTTTAGTATTTTAATATATTTTCAGTTGCAATGTACCTACAATCATGAAATTTTAAAGTCTAAGGGACTATAAACTCCCCAGTCTACTTGGTCATTATATAATTGATATGAGGAGGCTGGGCTCGAGAGTCAGTGAGGAGGTTGAACACACAGTTCTTGAGCCCTAGGTAGGTGTGCAGTGACTGTATCATAGGGTTTCATCTGCTGCTCTTGAAGACAGAATGATGCCTCAAAGTGGTGTGGTCTGTGGTTCCCAACACTGCCCGTGTCAGTGAAGGTTAATGATTAACTAGTATTCATAATGATCCTGAATCTTCTCCATTTTCTTTAATATGTGTATGAAAATTATGTTACTCTAAGAATCCTTAGAGCCTCTATATTTTGCTAATGGGTTCTGTGAACCCCCATAGAGACCATATAGGATATGATTTTCTCAAGCATCTTGACCACAGAAACCCTTTTTCTTTGACCATTTATAAGTAACACTCTTTGACTAATACTGGCATGGACTGATTGATGACTATACTGATTATTGTTAGAATACTAAAGTAGTTTTCATTATCTTGCAGCAAATACCTTTTTACATAGTTCAGGTAATATTCTGATAGTGCACCAAACTGTTGAGGAAATTCTGAAAATATTAAAGGAAAAGAAAGAACTTCTAAAGTATCTTTTGTCTCCACATTTCAGAACTTGAAGAAGTAAAAACTTCAGCATTGGACAAAAACACTAGCAGAACTATTTGTAAGTGTTACTGTGTTATCTTTTTCCATTATTAAGGGTGAAAAAAATGGTTGCTTGCTTATGAACGTTATTGCACAAAGCTTTGGAGGCCTTATGGTTTCCCAAAAGTTTGTCAGATTAATTTTGCTATTTATTTTGCTGATGTTTTATACTTAGCTATACAGATCAAATGAAACTAGTGGACTATTGAATATTTTGATAAACAAAATTTATACACATTTTATACAAGTAAGCCAAAAAACCTTTAGAAGCAAGAATTGTGCCTTTTTAAGGGGTCGTAATTAAAGAATGAACATGAAAATATATTTAACATCTTTATCTATTAACAGAGGATTGGAAGGTCTGACATGTGGTCTAGACCTAAACCATAGCTAATTCCATCAAGGTGAAAGTGCAGGCTTAAGGACAGTACATTATTTAAACCTACAGTAGAAACTCTATGAATGTAGTAGAGTTTTATTGTTGGAATTGGTTTTATTTAGATACTATAAAAATGACTCCTCTCCCCCCTTCTGACATGGACACATGATTGAGTCTTACTCTTCCTGAGATAGTGTTAATAGAAGTTTCTTTAAATGATATTGGATTCGTTCTGTGGAAGTAAACTTTGAAAAATTTTCAGTGGAGGGATATGCATGCACACCTGTAAACCCAGTGGCTTAGAAGGCTGAGGCAGGAGGATTGCAAATTCAAAGCCAGTCAGCAATTTAGCAAGACCTTGTCTCAAAAAAAAAGGAGGGAGACGCTGGGATGTGGCTCAGTAGTTAAGTGTTTCGGGTTCAGAACCTTGTTTAAAAAAAAAAAATTAAGTGGAAAATTTCATGTATACAGAAGTTCAGAGTATGCGCCATTGAACCTCTCTGTGCCTATCACCCAATTTTGGTAAGGATCAATATTTTATCTGTGTTCTGCCTTTGATCACCTACGCCTGGAGATGGGTTAGAGTTTTTAAAAGCACATCATAGGCATAATATCATTTCATCCATAAATATTTCAGTGTAGCTTTCTTAAAAAGGTCTTTTAAAAACGCAGATCCATAATCACCCAACACTTATTCATTTTAATTTATCACATGCGAAAAAATTAATAATAATTCTTTGATATCTTCTAATAGCTAACCCATGTTCATATTAACTTGACTGTATAGAAAAATTCTCTCTCTCTCTCTCTCTTTTTTTTTTTTTTTTTGGTGGTACTGGGAGTTGAACCTAGGGTTTCACATATACTAGGCCAAAAAACTATCTCTATGGCTTTTTTTCCTGAATCTGGATCCAAATGATGCCTATACATACTGTGTTTGGAGAAAACTCTCTGTTCCATAGAATTTCCTGGTGTTGTTTAACATGTTTTTATCTTTCCTGTAACTGGTAGTTAGGTTTTATGTGATTAGGTTCAGGATCCATTCTTTTGGCAAGAATAGAATAGTAGTACTTCTTACTTCACCTTTTCATCATCTCATAAGGTACCAGTTATCGGAATTGTTCTAAAGTAGATCTTTTCCAAAGGCAAAATATGAGATATGTACCTGTTCTAATATTTCAAAGAGCATTTCATTTTAATTCATCTCTGAGAAGAGAAAAGACATTTTTCACAGCGTTACTGCTGCCAGAGTTTACTTTTAAGATGCTGGTTATTTTACCCATTTCTTTTATGCTAGCAGGATATTACTTCTCATGAAAAGTAGTACTGTATCTTCTTGGCCTTTTCCTGAATGTCTGTCTCTTCTTTGTTCCCTGTCATCTTCCCTTCCATCCTTCTTAATTCATCTACAAAACATTTTTATTTATTTATTTATTTTTTTAAAGAAAGAGGGGACAGAGAGAGAGAAAGAGAGAAGCAATCTTTATTTAGCTTTACTTCATGTGACTTTCATTCCTCAGACACTTTGTTGAATATGTGGTGCTGGGGTTTGAACTGAGGCCCTCATGCTTGCTAGACAAGTGCCATAATCACTGAGCCACCGCTCCAGCCCCCATGCAACATTTATTGAGAAGCCAGGATATACTTGGTTGTGTGACTGAGGTAGAGGATCAAACTAAAAGCAAAACAGACCCCCTTAAGTGCTTACAGTGTCACAGTAGGCAGTGTAACAATGTTGCGTGGTGGGCTCTGTGGTAAGGTGAGCACAGAGGCCTTTGGGAACTCCATGGAGGGTATGCAGCTTCCTCTGAGGGACTGAGGGATAGCTTTCTGAGGAAAGTGGCATCTTATGAGACCTGAAGAGTAACTGGGTGGTGACAGGTGAAGTGTCCAGTGTGGGAATGGAAACAGTGTATATGGGAGTCTGGAAACTGGAGGTAGAGCAAGGTGCATGTGGATGAACCTGCCTCGCAGAGTTGAGTCCTCCCAGTATCCTACCAACACAAGCCTCTAGGTCTTTTCTCCCCCTCCCAAGACTGAATAGCCCTCCTGTCGCATACAGAAATTCTTGAGAGTTGTGCCTTCTTTAAGGCTGCAGTCACATCCAGCTGTTCTAGGAGCCATTTGGTATTGTAGTATTGACATGTTCTGAGATTTTGATTGTTGATTTAAAGTTTAAATTTTTGAAAGCACTTTAGTTTTCCTTATTTCTGTTTCTAAAAGCTGTAAATTTTCTTTTGTCCTGACCTATCCACAGAACTCTATACTTGTATGACTGTTAATTTGAGATCACCACATAGATGTACTAGGTATTACAAATTTAACTTGGACAAAACAAACTTCTTGATTCTCATTTTGTACGACCTACTTCTTTTTATTTGTGTAAAGGCACCTTTACCCAAGTAATTCCTTAAGCCAAAGCTTTGACTCTTTGCTTTCTTAATATAATGTGTTAGCAAGGTCTGTTGACTCTGCTTCCAAATCTGTTTACTTCGTATTTTCACTGTGACACTCTTGACCAAGCCTCTGCTGTCTCTCAGATAACTCGAGTAACCTTCTAACTTGCTATCTGTTCCTGCTGTTGCATTCTTCACCAGCATGCAGTCATCAGTTTTTTAAGTGACTATGTGTTAGTCCTCTGCTTGAAATCCTGCAGGGATTTCCTGTCTCATTTAGAATAAACTCTAGATTCCTTGGATTTTATTCAGTATACTTGTGATGTGAGCACTCATCAGCAAAACTTAATGAATCTCCAGTTCTGCTTGTTCATATGTCTTCCACTTTGCTTGCCCATAATGCATGTATGTTTGTCTCTGTGTTATTAGATTATGCTTCTTATTGCTGAGCCTTCCTTCTGTTTCTATTGTTAAAATGATATAAAGCTGAATAAAATTTTATTTAATCAAGTCATTAAAAACAGAAAAGCAAGATAATTTCTATTACTTTCTAAAGAACTGTGCTGCCCAGGGTAGCTACTAACTATATGTGGCTTTTTAACTTTAAGTTAATTAAAATGAAATAAAATTGAAACTTCAGGTCTTCAGTTGTGCTAGTAGCTACATTTTAGTGCTGCTCAGCCACAGGTGGCCAGTGGCTAGTATGCTGGACAACACACTTGAGAACAGTTCCATCGCTGCAGAAAATTCTGTCAGATAGTGCTGTGGTAGTTTATTTTATGCACTGGTGTATTTTATGTATATCATTTGTGACTGACTATTGTACTTATTAGCCAGAAGTTGTATTTGAAATCTCTTAAACATTACAACAAAACCATAAAAATAAAATGTATAAATTTGTCCTAACCCACTACTGGTAACTGATCTTATCAAAAAACAAGCACATGAAATGGAAATATTTTTACAAGAATTGAATACTCATCGTGTATAGTAGATCACAAAGCAGTTGGTCATATTTATTTAAAAAGTTTAATGTGCTTTTCATTTTTATTTCAGATGATCCTGTACATGCAGCTCCAACCACTTCTACGCGTGTGTTTTATATCAGTGTAGGGGTTTGTTGTGCAGTAATATTTCTTGTAGCAATAATATTAGCTGTTTTGCACCTTCATAGTATGAAAAGGATTGAACTGGATGACAGGTATTGTACATATTTTTGGAAAGGAAAAAAATAAAAGCAGTTATTGACATATGTGAGAGCCCACACACACCCAAGCACACTGCTGCAGGGGATGTGAAGGGAGGATGATCAAGCCCAAGCCAAAGAAAAAATAAGATATTCTAATCACTGTCTTTGTGTTTTTCTGATTTTATTTTTATCCTTAAAATTTGTGAGGTCAGAAATCACAGGTTGTTACTTGTTGGGTAAGAGTGGGGACCAAATTGGTTTTTGTGTCCCATTGACATGATTCTCCTCCAGACTTCTATTGCCTTAATTGGAAAGCCCTGTTTCTTGCTTTTCATTCCCCTCCTCCATCATTTTCTATTCATCTGTGTGTCATCTATTCACCTAGGAAACACTCATTGAATATCTGCTGTGATTTTAACCATTGGTTCTCAATCTAGTTACACATTAGAGTCGTGGAGAACTCTTGAAACACACCAGTATTTAAGTCCCACCTTCCATAGATTCTGAAGCAGTTGGTCTGGGTAGTGTGTAAGCATTAGTATTTTTCTTAAAACTTCCTGGGTGATTCTAATGTTCAGCCAGTTTGTGGTACACTAACTTAGATGTTATGCTAAGTGTTGGGAATACAAAAATAAATGATATGCTTCATGGGGTCAGGATTTGATCTTTGACGTTAACCCATAATTATAAAAGTGTATAAATTTGATGATTGTGATATGTATAATATAGCATAAGACTACAAAAGGTGCTTTTCCCAGCCTGAGTGAATCAGAAATGACAAGGAGGAGGAGTTAATAGGATAGAGTGAGAGGTAAAGATGGAATAGTAGACAGGCTTATTTCATAGCCCACAATTCTTGTTTTTCTTCCTCAGTGATTATCAGTTGTTGACTAAAGATGTTCCCAGCTTCATGAACCTTTGGACTTTTCCTCTGCTTCTTACTATATTCTTTTTTTTTTTTTTTTTAAAGACAGAGGGACAGTGAGAGAGACAGAGAAAGAGAGAAATAACTTTATTTAGTTTTTCACATGGCCTTTGTCACTCCAACACTCAGTTGTGTACGTGGTGCTGGGGTTTGAACTCAGGTCCTCATGCTTGCCAGGCAAGCGCCGAAACCACTGAGCCATCGCTCCAGCCCCTTCTTACTATATTCTTATTACTCTGTTTGTCCTGCACCAGACTTTTGTTAGTGGTTTCCTTTCATCCATAGAGCTCCCCGCATTTGCCACCAGTCCAAACCCTGTTCATTATTTAATTCTAGCTCCATTGTTATCTTTTTCATGAAGTCTTTCGTAAACCTTTCTACCATCCGTTCCACCCCTCAACTCATGACAATTATTGTACCTTTTCCTTAACGTAATTTTTTAACGTATTTCTCTTATTCTTCCTGCTACTCTTATTCTTCCTACTGGAACATAAGCTCTTTATAATTAAGGGGGCAGAGTGCCTCAGAATAGTGAATCCCCAGTGTAAACACAGTGTCTTGCGTATAGTGGGTAAGCCAGGCTGAGAGCTGGTTGGGTTCACTAATTGCCCCTAAGTACTCTGCCTCTATTATGTTACTTTGCTTTCTTGAGTGGAGAAAGAAAAGAGATGGAATGAGAAGGGAAGTACCCAAATGATATGGTTTAGAATGTTTTGTGAACCTGTGGCTTTGAAGTTTAGATTTAGATTTTACAGAGGAAAAAATGCATTAGGAAGTAATCAGGAAGTAATTGAAAGAGTAGAGTGGTGGCTCGGTGGATATGGTGCTTGCCTGGCATGTGCAAGGACCTTGGTTCAAATCTCAGCACCACACACACAACTAAGTGTTGGAAGCAAAAGCCAGGTGAAAAAAATAAATAAAATTTATTCCTTCTTTCTCTCTCTTTTTGCCCTCTCCCCTCTTTCTTAAAAAAAAAAAGTAATTGAAGTAACAGAAACATTTTATATAGGTTTTTGAGAGAAGATAGAAGTAGAATTATGGGACACTGAAGAGTATGACATTTGAAAAGTGAATCTTTTTTTTTAAGTTTATTTTTCTGTTAGTGCTTTACAGTTCCACACAATGATGGGACTAGCTGTCACACATTCCCAGATGCACACAAATCAGCAATACATCCCACCCACCTACACCACCTCCCTCTTCCCTGCCCCCCATCCCCCACCTCTCCTCTGGGTCTTGCACTGTTCCCAAAAAACCCAAATACAGTGACATAATTCTTATACTCATGAAGAGTACCTCCCATATATATGGCTACAACACACAGTGACATTTATAACTGCCTGGAATGCACTTTACTCCATCCCAGCTCCAACACCTCCCCCTCTGCTCCCCCCTACCAAACCCCGCTATTCTTCAAAACATTTGACAATAGCATCAAACATCCACATTCCTGTACAGGTTTGCAGCATAGCTTGTTCAAATATCTTAAGTATCTTGCAACTGTATCTCATAAATTTTGCACTTTTGTTCTATGGATCTAATACATGAGCTTGTCCACCCCACTCCCAAGCCTGGGTCTAGATCCAGCTTCCACAAATAAGGGGCACCATTCGGCCCCTGACTCTCTGGGCCCAGCCAACCTCGCTCAGCATGACCTGCTCCAGTGCCATCCATTTACCCTCAATAGATACAATATCAATGTTTTCAATAGCTGAGTAGAATGCCACTGTATATATATACCAGAGTTAAAAGTGAATCTTGATACACACAGAGTTGCATTTTCCTTGAATGCTTCCCTGTGTGTTAGGGCTATGAACCACAAGGCCAAAGTTGTGCAGTAACTTTCATATTCCATGGAGCATATACCTCTGCCTGCTGAAATAGTCACCACCCATGAATTGGTATTCCAGTTCTCTTTAGGTTTCAGGCAAAATTGTAGACATTGCCTGAGTAAAAGCAATTTATGTCATTGCTTGTTTTCAGAAGACAGCCTAGGGGCTAAGAGCATGGCCTCTGGACCCATACCATCTCTGGAGTTTGGCTGTTGTATTAGCTTGTCTCAGTTCTCCTTATCTATAATGTGGAGAAATGCACCTTGTAGGGATGTTCTGAGGTTTGAATGAAATAATACTGTAAGCTTTTTGAAACACAGCCCTACTGTGGAAATTGCCGGTATTAGTTTTTGTTTTCAGAAAGTTTCAGTGTGGTAGTAGTGATTTCTTCTTTAGTTCTTTCCTGTATTACTAGAAGTCATTTATTATGTACCAAACAAGCTAATAGTGGCGACCAAAAAGTTCCCATCCAGTACTTGAATAGCACTTGAGACACTTGCTGCTTCTCTCTCTGCATAAGGGCTGCGTGCTGTTCTTGTTTTAAAGATGAAGAAACAGACTTAAAGAGATGAAATAACTTTTCCAGGGTTGCACTGTTAGGACCAGCATAATGCAGGTGGGACACATTGTAATAGTTGTATTGTCATAATTCACTATTGTAATTGCATAAAACACTCACTCTGTGCCAGGCTTGTTCCTTGTGCTTTATAGTCATTGGTTCCATTTATCCTCACAGCTCTGTGAGATTTGATGGCTTTGTGGAATTCCTTAAATGTTGCGGGGAAGGGAGTGTAGAGAGTTCTTCCATTGCTGGTGCTCAGGAGCCAGACTCCTGTTACACCTATGTACACCACAGCTCTATAGTTCCTTTAGAGGCATAGAATGAAATTGCCTGATGTGTGCTTGTGCTAGACCATGTTTGTGGCTTTCCCTCTCCAACACTGCAAATTGATCTTTCCAGTCTGTGTTATACCAGGTGAGTCTGTCCTGGAGAGGCAGAGCTTCCTTCCACATTCATCCTGAAGGCCTCTCCTGGTGAGGTTGGTCTATAGTGTGGCCACTGTGGTCTTTCCCTATTAGATTGTGACTAGGGAAGTTCATTCCTTTCATGAACGGTGCTTGAACTTGTTACTTGGCAATATCTTCATTTTCTTTTTTTGGTTTCCATAATCTCCACTAACCTTGCCATTACTGGTGATGGGACCCATGTATTTTTCTTTATTTCTTTCTATATTTAAGGTCTAATAGTATCTGACACATAGTAAGGTGTTGTTGAATGAAGAATGAATAGAGGGAAACAAGAAAACCATTTTGTTATAACAATAATTTTTTTGCCCTTTTCAGTATCTATCACCAGCCCATGTCAGAAGCTGCTGTGCTAGCTGGCTTATATTTTTCTATTCTGTGAAAGTGTAGATTTCTCTTTCGTTGGTTGCCTTAATAAGTGTGTTTTTTGAGCTCCCATTGGGGTTTCATTGGGCCCACTTGGGGCTTGTTGTGCCAGACACTGGCTTAAGGAGTGAACAGGCACTTGTCCCCAGACAGATCAGATAGTCTCTTTCTAGAGACAGACGTTAAACAAGAAGTCCTCCCTGGGATATGGGGTAGGAATCTTTGCTATGTTGACTGCTGTATTTCTAGCACCTAGCATGGTTCCTGGCATATAGTAGATACTTATTAAATGATTATTGAATGGATGGATAAGTAAGTGAATTACACAGAAAGATAGAAGAGCATGAATTATAATAACTGTTTTGAAAGAAAATTGTGATCTTTGCCTAAAAGTCCTAGCTTCATTCTAAAGCAGGGTTAATATCTCAACAATATTTACATATGATTACATATCCATTAGTATTTATTTGTGATAATTAAATTTATTAAGACTGGTTTCAAATTATTAAATATTAGCAAATATACATTTTAATCTCATTTCCCACCTGCTTTGATGCAATTACGAAGGTATGGACTTTAATAGGTGTCAGGGGTAGGTTCCCAAACTGCTACTTGCTTCTCTTATAACAGTGTCTTGGGTCCCAAAAGAAAGTTTGTTCTGTCCTCATAGCATAGTGCCTTGCTTATTTCTGTTTTGGTCCTCCCTCTCCACTTCATATCTGTCAAGCAAAGGAAAAATTGTCATAGATAAACCCATAACTTCTGACTGTGCCCACAATCAGAAATTCTGATGTGGCATAAGAGTGCCACCTACTGTTCAATTGATGGGGAAAAAATGGGGTCAGTGCATTTACTCAGCCATTAGTATTGGTTGCAGGTAATAAATTGTGCTTTAACATATATATATATATATATTTGAGCCTCACAAAAGTCTTGTGAAGTATGTTTTCTTAATTCTATTTTATGGGTAAGTCAGTTGAAATCCTTTATTTCCTGCCTGTTTGAGGATGGCTGTGCTTCTCTTCCCTTCTCATTACTGAATACTGAACTTCTAAAAAACTTTGATTTCTGGTCTTATCCTTGATAGTAAAAACAGTAATAATATAAAGTGTATGTCTAAAAGCCACTCACGGCTGTTCTTATTCTTCATATGTTTTTCCATGTAATCCTTTTAGCAATCTTGTAGTATTATATTCCCTGTATCTGTGAGGATTTGAGACTCCAGGATTTGAATAGTTTACCTAGGTAACGCCGTTAGCATTGGTTGTACTGGAAGCTGTGATTTCAAGGTGCATGTTCTGTTTATTTACTGCACTGCCGCACACCCACTGCGTGTTTAAACTTAGATCAATTATTGAATAAGCTGCAGCCTCAAAAACCTTCCAGAACTCTGGCCAGATGATGGCCTGATGAATCCTTGTTATACTCTTGTACTTGCTAAGTATCTTCTGCAAGGTGCTGGGGAAACAGGGCTGACTGCAGCCTCAAAGGAGAAGCAGATAATCTGAAATGATGTCCATCTCAAGGGAAGGCATGCTGAGGAGCATTTCACTAGGCATACAGGCATTTTTATACACAGCATCCACAGCAAAATGGCTTATATGTTAAGTGCATTCTGAATGTTTTCTGGAGGACGTTTCCAACTTAATTTTTACTCTGACTTTTCAAAAGTGTTTTAGTTATAATAACAGGTAATAGTAGATCATGTTATTAGTGATAAAAAGACTACACAGTGGCTTAGAGTGCTCATTATGTGGATGTTACATATTTACCTTTTTTGGATGTCATGTATAGAGTTGCAGATTACATGGCAGCCCTTTGTCATTATGCGTTTTTGTAATCACCAGATTTCAAAAATACAGAGCTTTTGTGTGGAAAGTGTTTACTTAGCAAAGTTGGAACTTCTGATTGGGCTTTATTGATTTTGTAACTCAAAGAGACTTGTAAGGTCTATCCTGCCATCTAGTTTTACTCTTCATTCTTAGTTTCTATGGTTCACTTTTCCATTGCTGTAAAATTACAAGGATTAAGGCAGTGAGATTGGAGTATGCCCAAGGGTGAGCTGGGATATTGTTGCTACCCACTGAAAAGACAAAAGAACATGCTTAGGAACCATTAATTTGTAGTCTCAAACACGATTAGCAATTATTTGAGCCTGCCATCTTCTAGGTCTTCTGTCTTATTTAGATAATATGGTGTACTATAATGTTTTAGATTCTAGAAATTTCTGAGAACTTATGTCAATTTTTAAAAAATGGGATTGGGGAATAGCAGAAACAAAATAAATGTGATTAAACTTTCATGCGTTTGCTCATATTCACCTGAAAGTGATTTGATATTCCTTCCCAAGCTTTGAGGATGTTGTCACTTTTAATTTGGTTTGATATTTCCCCTTCTCTAGTCCATTTGATTTGGTGCCTTCACTAAAAGAGGCCCATCTTTCTACTCCTTTTGTAAGAAGCAATATAATTGAATGATATGGGGTCTTTTCTTGAGGGATGAGATGTAGATCCCTAACACATCATTTGTGTGAGGTTCAGGACTACTGCTTGAGAACTCATACCTACATTTCTGAATAATTTTAGTAAGATGTACTTGTGTAATGATTTTGGAAGTAGAAATGAAAGAAAAAATAGAACTCTGCATTATGAGGCAGATTAAAATTTCAATATGAAATGTTGTTATAGTGATTCATGTGTTGTTATGATTGTTATCAGGATTTTTGTCTGATTACAACACTATATGCATTTTATGTGTATGGAAAAGAAAGTGTTCATTGAAGCTGACTTGTTAAATATTTTTCTTTTAAAAATGATTTATAGCATCAGTGCCAGCAGTAGTTCCCAAGGACTGTCTCAGCCATCCACTCAGACCACTCAGTATCTGAGAGCAGACACACCCAACAATGCAACTCCTATCACCAGTAAGAGTTAATTTATTTCTAAATCTGTTACCGAAGTTTTCTATGGTCTGTGTATGGTCCTGTATGGTCAGTATACTTGTGGGACATGTGTACTATATTGTGTACATAATATATACTTTGTGCAAAATTGCTATGATCTTCAATTTTTGCTTTCTAGAGCATTGAATAAAGCATTCTAAAATTGCAGTATTGAAAGTTAATTGCTTGAATTAGTTTTGTTTTGGGGAGATTTCCATAGTTAGTTTTATTAAAAAGGCTGTTAAATCAATTCTGTAGAAATTCAGAAGGAAAATGTTCAAACAGTTCTATGGAATTTCAGCTGCATAAAGACGGAGCCTTTGGATTTTGGTGAATTGTTTGACGGTCTTATGGACCATGTAAAGACTTCGTTGTTTCTGTTGCTGGGCCAGGACCTCACACATGTATGTACTCCACCACTGCACGTCGTTTTCTGATTGTAAGAAGCAGCTAGCTACCAGTGCAGAATTGAGAGCATGGGATCGCATTTTCTCTTTTTGAACAGGATATTGATGAAAGTTTTCACACACTTTAATATGTAGATGTTTTGAAACATCTACGTGAAAGTAATTCTTTTTTAAAAAAATTGTTGAAAATATTTTTGTGAATATTACATATAGTGTGATGTTATGATATATGTATACAATGTAGAATAAAATAATCATTTTTCAAGTATAAGACAGAATGAAGAATTGTTAACCTGCAAAATGAAAAACAGCATCATAATCGAAATAAAGAGTGGGCCAGAGAGCCACACATCCAGACTCAGAGGTGCCATTGATGAATTAGGATCTTGTAGGCAGTTAACTGCCTTCTTTAATGTCTGGAATTTATACTTTAATAATATAAGATTAAGAATATCTGTCTTTGGGCTGGAGTGGTGGCTCAGCTGTTAGAACACTTACCTGGCATGTGCAAGGATTTGGGTTCAAATCCCAGCACCATATACATAAGTTTTGGAGGAACAAAAAACCAGATGAAAAAATAATAAAATGGATAAAATTGATTCATTCTCCCTCTTTCTTTAAAAAAAAAAGAATATCTATCTTCCACCCAGTACTCTGTTGTGTTCTTTCAATACTGTCTCCCATTAAAAATAACTGGAATTTTTTGGAGAAAAGGCTGACTTCAGGTCTGGGTCAGGAAACAAATAAGATGAACTTGGGACATGTTGCTGACCAGATATCAAAAAAGCTATTAAAGACATGAAATGTTCCCATCAGCCAAAGATGGACCGTTTGAGCATCAAAGAGAATAATGATTATAATGGATTGAAAAGTAAATTGTGTAAAAATCTATAAATGTGTAATACCTTAAAAAAATTCATTATGAGAGGTGACTAAAGCTTCAGTAATACCTTACTCTGACAGTTGGCTTCATGAACTGTATTCCAGGGTAACCAGATAGTTCTGGTTGATGAGAGAAGAAGGCTTCTTCACAGGAGTCTTCCAGCTAATAAATGCAGAAGGAATGGTAGGATTAGATTTGCGACCCCTGACAAAATATTTGATACAGGAAAGATCATCAGTGATTAAAACTCTAAAACAAAGGGAGAGAGCTTAGGGGACCAGGTCATCACCCGAATCCACTGATAAAACTTAGTGAGACAACCAGATATTTTGTACCCCAGGAGATGATATACCACCCATAGAATATTTTTGCCTTCCCTTTCTCCAATCTCTGAAAGTTAACCTGTACTTAACTAATACTATAGAATTGACTTGTAGTTTACAGGAAGTTTAGGGATAAAGGAACAAGTTAAATGGTATTTGAAGAATCAGATGCTAAATACTCTTTAGGATAACTGGCCCACTTTCTTGTGGCAAGAAAAAAGACTCTGAAAGGAGTTATTCTAGATTAAAAGAAATTTAAGAGAAACCATAGCAGCAGCTTCTATCACCGACAGAAGAAAGAATCATGTGCTTCTTAGGAAATACGGTGCTAGATGTGAAAGTAGTTCCAACAGTACAGAAGAGAGAGGGACAGTCAGAGAGAATCAATTTTTTATTTAGTTTTTCATATGGTTTTTGTTGATCTGAGACTTCGTTGTGTATGTCGTGCTGTGGTTTGAACTCGCATACTCACTCATACCAGGCAAGTGCCATAACCGCTGAGCTACCACCCCAGCCCCCAGAAAAGGTGCATTTTCTTAATGTTTAGATGGCAAGTTTGCTTATTGTAGTCAATTCTTCTTTCTTCTTTCTTCTTCTTTCTTCCTTCTTCCTTCTTCTTCTTCAAGATAGAATCAGGTTTTTTTTTCTTCATCTATGTTTGTTTATTTGTTTCTCCAACACTTAGTTGTGTGTGTAGTGCCAGGGTAGTGCCAGGGTTTGAACCCAGGTCTCTGCACATGCCCGGGAAGTGCTATAACTGCTGAGCCACTGCTCCAGGCCCTAGAGTAAATGCTCAATTGTGGATATGATCTTAAAGAGTAGAGAATTCACTGATTATATGTACTAAATGAGCTTTTTTAATAGAAGTAGATGGAAATGCAGATATATATTTTAAAAAATTGAACTGTTTTAATGAGATATACTTGTGTTTGATTGTGGATGTTACCTTAAGGAGTTAGATAATTTATTATGTATACTAAAAATAAAAAGCTTTATGAAAGGTCAATCAAAAGTATTTGTTTTATGAATAAAAAAAGAAAAAGGGACAGAAAAGTATATAAAAGAGATGACATAATGGCTAAGAAATTTCCCAGAAAACAACACAACGGATTATAGATTCAAGAAACTAAGAATTTGAGGCAGGTTTAATCATACACCAACATACCTACACTCACACATCTGGACATCTTGGAGTCAAACTGCTGATTAGGGGTTTCAGGTTTTGCCAGCCTACATCCGTCATAAAGTTCCCCAGAGCCTTTCACATAGTTCTGCTGGTGGCAATTGACAATTATTGGTCCATTAAGTTTTTAGAGGGTTTAGGGAGTTCTTTGCAGTTTCTACCAAAGCTAATAAATCATTAGAGATGGTATTCTAGTTTCTACTGGCTAACACAGTACAGGATCTTCCTTTTATTCTCACATTTTTTTTTCTTGGAGTAAATAATTTGTGGCTATGAATTTTATTTTTGCTGTCATTATATTAAGAATAAATGAGAAGTGAGGGACCCTAACAAAAGTGAACCTCTCCCTGGTATGACCAGGCAGTAGGAATATCAGAGTAGTTAAATGGATAATATTTTGTTGAAAATTATGTTTGCTTTATTTGAAAAGTTCTTTTGTTATATGGCTGTATCAAAAAATCTTTTGGGAGAAAAACTATCCATAAAAGGGATTAAATTGAATTCTGTGAGTCAAAACTTGTTCCATCTGATTGACAGGCATTTGAAGTAATGGTAATATTCTGGTGTTCCTTGTTTTAGTTCAGTATCTTAACATTTATTTGGTGATAATATTGTGGTACATGGGAAAGCATTTCTTTACAATCATTGTGTCCTTCATAAGTAGCTCATATATGTGCCTGTCTCCTTTTATGACTATCACGTTCTTTCATTCCTGTGACTTAGTAAGGGTATTTATATTGCTTGGTTTGGCTTTGTTGGCTCCTCAGGTTATCCTACCTTGCGGATAGAGAAGAACGACTTGAAAAGTGTCACTCTTTTAGAGGCCAAAGCCAAGGTGAAGGACATAGCAATATCCAGGGAGAGGATAACTCTGAAAGATGTACTTCAAGAAGGTATTTATTATCTCAAAATCTGTTTTTCTAAAAATGATTTTCAGTTCCCCGTATCTTAGAGTTTATTGTGTATTATGCAGCTTTGCTGTAGCTCTTGATTTTCAAGTGTAGTAATACATGCATAAGTGTTCATTACCTTTAAAAATGTGTTTTCTGTTTTGTTTTTACTTAAAATGGTCACTACCTAGTGGGCCTCTTTGAAATATCCTAAGTCATTTTCTCTCTGACAAATAGTGTGTAGGTTCTAGCAGATGGAACAGGCCTTTAAAGTTAGACTCAATCAAGTTCCAGCTTCAGGCCTGTGTGACCTTAGAGAAATTACTTAATGTCTTAGATCTGCAGTTTCCTCTTCTGTACATATAGACTGCTTTGTAGTAGAGATAGTAGTCTTTATAACTCTTAGACTAGTTGTGAAGATTAGATGAAATGATGTACAGTCAATGAATTAAAATAATAATAATAGACTTTGATAGATGATAATACCCTTTCCTTCCCCTCCTGCTGGTCCTTGCTTTCTTTTTTGAGTTTTTAGGGTATTGATTATGGAGATGTGGAAAGATAAAGGCAGAAATTAATAATAAACCACTGCACTGAGCTCTTCATGTTGCTAAACAGAGAATTACTTTTCTTTCACTACTACTGTAATTCAGTTTGCAAAGTTTGGGTGGATGTGAGCCCTTCTGTATTCATCTTTTGGTTGAATTACTTGCAGACCAATCATAGCAAAATGAAGGGCTTATACTGCCCCCAGTGGCAAATGGTAATTAATAGGAACAGATTTTGGGGTGGAGAGAGGCCTGCTTTTCAGTGTATGAATGCCACTTTTTATGGTTGTCTATTTCTAAGCATAACTAGTTTTCGGATCTGTTTGCTGCCTAAAGGCAATAAGTAGACCAGATAGCATTTCCTAATGAATCACAGGAATGAGAGACTAGTTACTAGTGATATGTTTGCAGGTTTTTTGGGTCTCTAAACGGGATAAAATAAGTCATCTCTTGTGATAGTATAATTTGAGAAAAAGAGGAAATTTGGAATCATGTAATGTTTTCTAGGCTGTAATAATTTATTTAAAAACTGTTAGTTTCAGAAAAGAAAACAAGGCCAATTAACATTTTAGAAAGTAGGCAAGTTTGCTGGAAATCTGATAAATGCAAATCAAATAATAGTTACATTGCTATTTTTCATCCATTAGATTGAAAAAAAAATTAAAAAGATAGTATCCAGGCTGACAGGGGTACAAGGGAACAAGCTGTCTTAAACATTGCTCATAGAAGTAGGAATTCCTGTGGCCTTGTGGCAGAGTGATATATGTACAGATGTACTTCAGAGCATGTTCTCCACATCCATAATAGTTCTGTTTCTAAGTATGTGTAAATAAGTGTTTGGGAATATTTAAAATAGGACTAGGTATAGTGAAGAGAAGATGGAGTATGAATTTTTGCAGTGCTTTTTGAGAGCGTGAAGCTCAATCAAGCAAGGTCAGCTTAAGTGGGGATAGAAGGAGAGACATTTGTAAGGAAGGTATGGGCAGCTCAGGGTGTTAGTTTTGAGGATGAATTGACGGGAATGTTTGAAAATATTTACTCAGCTCTAAGCAAATTGCCTTGAATAAAGATTATCCAAAGCCTTTTCTGCCTTGAGCATCCAAGTTACTCTGTCTCTGGGGTGCATACAGTGAGACTTGATCTAGATGGGTACCAACAGCTTCCACCCTCACAGTGCAAGACTTTAAACCCATGTATGTGTTTAAAGAGAGAAGGATAATGAGAGAGAGAGAGAAAGAGAGAGTATCAATTTTTATTGAGTTTTTCACATGGCCCTTATTTCTCTGACACTTAGTTGTATATGCGGGTGCTAGGGTTTGGACCCATGTACTCATGCATGCAGGGCAAGCACCGTAACCGCCAAGCCACTGCTCCAGCCTCTAAAGCTCTCTTTTTACCATAGAGTTTTTAAGAACATGTTTTAATTGTGATCTGAGAGGCCAAATGTCTTGTCTAAGACTTAAGTAGAGAGTGGTAGAAAGATTGGAACCCGGGACTTTGTACCCTTAGGTCCTTCCCTATGTTTTTAAGCTCTGCAGCAACAGGGAGGAAAGCCCATTTTTCTCCTTTTGTCATTTCTCTGAGGTGACCTAGAAACTCAAGTTTCTGAATTGATACCCCATTACTGAGCTCTAGTATTCCTGGCTATGGTATTGGTTTATTTAGGGTAATACAGAAAAACAGTTCTCAATATTTAGTTTAGATTTGGTGTTTCCAAAAAGCAAGTTACAGTGTTTCATAGTTATAAAAAACTTTAATAGGCATTAGATATCAATAATTTGAGGCTTTTTACTCTGGGACTGGTGGAATAATGTTAATTACATATGCCTTTTTTATATTTATGTCACATTGTGCCAGAAAGTTTTTGTACTGTAATGTTATGAGGTTATCATATAATTTCATTAATTATTATTTTTCCTTTTAGGTACTTTTGGGCGTATTTTCCATGGGATTTTAGTAGATGAAAAAGATCCAAATAAAGAAAAACAAACATTTGTAAAAACAGTTAAAGGTAGGATTTTTTCTTGTACTGTTTCCTTATCACTTTCCTGTAGGTGGCTCATGCCAGCAAAATTCTATCATAGTTTCTCGGTGTCTTCTGGACCTTTTAAAATGGGCCATGTTAATTTAGGTCACATGAGGCTGACTTTTGAGGAGATTTGGATTGTTCTCATTAGGTATAGAAAATAGAAAACTTATAAATTAAGATATAAAACATTTATTAGATAATATTCTGATTTCTAGTTATATTGCATCCACTTAAATTCATCGCTGCTATATCTAATTTTGGGTTTTCCCTATGTTAAAATTATTTGCCATCATCCCCTTAGAAAACATTGCCTTTAGTTTTTCTCTTCTAGTACTAAAGTCTATAAAGAAAAAAATTACAGTTACCTTCAGACCCATAGTCCCTTATGTGGATAGGCAGCATTTATCTTTCAACCCCCCATCTGCTTCTTTTCTCCTCTGTGCTGCATAAATCAGGAAATGTCTGTACCTGTATATGTATTTCTTGGTATACTTTTGCAAGTATAGTTGGGATTGGTGACCAAAAGGGTGTGTACTTTTAAAAATTTGAGAGAGATCTCCAGATTGTGCTCTAAAGGGCAGCTTGAATTTATATTTTCATGGACAGAATTCCTATTTTCACATATTCTTTTGGATTAATTTTTGAAATGTGATGCTTACTTTTTAATTTATCTAAATTATTCAATTAGAGATTTCCTATCAAAATACTATACTATTGTTTGTATATGTCTTATTGTCTATTACTGGTAACAAGACTTTTTAAAATATTAGAATTTTAACCTTTGCAACTGATATTTGTAAAAGCTTAAATAATGCTTACTTAATTTTTAATTATTTTTCTACTTTCTGTGGTGCTAGGGATTGAATCAAAGGCTAGGCAAGTGCTCTACCACTGAACTATGTCTTCAGGTAGTTAATTTTTTTATTTGCTCATTTTGAGAGTAAGAAGAATTTGGTAATATATAGGGTACTAAATGTCTCTCAGTATCTAATATAGGTTGAGATGTCAGGATAATAGTCTCTGAAAAACAAATTTAGCACTATATAGAGATTGAGGGAAAAATTAAATTCATTTTTAGGAGTAAGAGGTGACAAAGTTTTATGAGGTCTACAAAATTAATTTATAATAACTGTGTTTCTAAATTTATTTAAAGAATACTTGGAGGGACTGGAGCAGTGGCTCAGCAGTTAAGGTGCTTGCCCAGCATGCGCAAGTGCACGAGTTCAAACCCCAGCACCATGTACACAACGAAGTCTCAGAGCAGCAGAGGCCACATGAAAAACTAAATAAAAATTGTTTCTCTCTTTCTCTCTCTCTCACTGTCCCTCTTTAAAAAAAAAAAAAAAAAAAACTTGGAAAGTATGAAGGTTTTATTTGATTATCTCTAAAAAAATTTGCTTTGGTTCTAAAAAAAAATCTTTGGAACTTAATTGGCTATAATTTAGCAAATTGCTTTTTTAAGATTGTGGCATATAAACACACCCATATACACACCCCTTTTATCTTTTTTAAACAAATTGTTTAACTTACTATACCATTTGGTATTTGTTTTTATTAATCCACCCATCCCAAGCCTCCAGAGCACATTGAAAGGTTTATATTTAAGTTAAATCCTGGTAGGCTTTCTGACTAGGAGGATAGTTTCTAAAGAATAGCTTACATATTGCTTTTTATAAAGGTAAAATTTGAGCTGTAAGTTTAGTAAAATAATTGTTCTTGATTTCCCTTTTTGAAAATTTTTTTATTAAGGAATTGAGTTGTTGTACAATCATAAATACATATAAAGTAACAATATGATATGCATTTGTTCCTAAACCAAAATTACCCCCACCCTGCCCATACCAAGTCTCTTGATTTTTCTATATTTTGCCCCTACAAGTGATACAAATGTTTAGATTGTGAATTTTAAGGCAATATTTCTCCTTAATTCTAACATTTCTTTGAGGGTTGTTAAATATTCTGTGGACCGTTCAGAACTGAGCTATTATTATTCATTTGTTCTGAATGAATCCTGAATTAACAAAAGAGATTTCCATATAGAATTGGGTGGTGTAAGGTTGGAAGAGAAAAAAAGGAAGTAATAGTGATAAAGAAACACTATATGGATGCTGGGACTTTTTCACAAGATCAGAGTTCTCTTTTCGTGGAAGTATGAGTTACAGTCACTTGTTTTTTGCTCTGTCTTACCTCTGTATTCTCAGCTGCCTGAAAATAACAGAAAGCACAGTGGTCTCTAGCCATTGTGTAGTCATGCTTTTCTTGGGGGACTGAGAGGAAGTGCCCCGGACACTTGTCTCAAAAGTGTTAGAACTCCATTTGATTATCTTTGAGATTTATTATTTTGGATGTTATTTTTATTTTTTAATGGAAGCTACATAGGAAGACCTGATAAAGTTCTTTACAAATCTGTATGCTTTGTTACATGGTGTACAATTAGAAGTTCTATATAAAATGGTAAAATGAGAGTATTGGTCTTTCCATTAGGCATAAGCAGGAAATTGGCGTTTTAAAAAATTTATAATTTTGTGCAGACTTAATGGATAGTCAAATATAAATTTCCAGAGGTTGAAATCAGAAGCCTGAATCTTATAAAATAGAATTGGGAAATTTAATTCCATGAAATAAATGAATCAATTTGGGGTTATTGGTGTTAAGTTCTTACTTTCTTTAATAGTTGCTAAATTTTTGCAGTAAATAATCTTTAAAACTTTTACTTCCTTGTGACTTTTAGAATGTAGGTTTTGTAGTACCCTTTTAAAGTGTGTACATCTTCGAGACAGATCATTTATTGTTTAAAATGAAAAGTCTAGGGAAGGTATCTAGAAAAAATCAGTTGTTAAATGGATAAAATTACTTTTTTCCACTTGAAATTTTTCTTAGATAATCATCCAGTGCATGTGTTCCTTAACTGAACATGCTTATCAAAGTTAAGGACTTGAAAAAAAAAAGTATATAAATTGCATACCTGAAATTAACCTTCTGTGTACTTGGATCTTACCAGTTGAATGTAAGATGGATTTTCTCTAACTATTACTTGTTTTCATTCCTCAAATGATCTTACCAGGTTCTAATAGTTCTGGCCATCATTTCTTAGAAATTATTTAGGTTATAGAAAGAGCATCACCGGCATTCCACCATTTACAAAAGGATCCCAAAATTTAAGCAGGTTTTAGGTAACTAGAGTTTATTCCAGCAGGACACTATTTTCCTAAAAAGTAGTTCAAGTCCTTGGCTTTTTGTCCACCCATTCTACATACCTACTCAGGTCTTAAGACAGAGAAGTTCTCTAGAAAGAGAATTAAGAACATGTAATGGAAGGGAATAAGGCAAGGAGTAAGATTTCAGTAGACTTGGAAGCAAATGAAATTTGAGATTTCTGTTTTGATAGTTGTACTTTTCAGAAGTGGGAAAGTCACATTCCCTGAGCTCAGTGGACAGGGTTTTATTATAGGTTCAACATTTTACTGTGTGGGGCTGCAATGTGTGTGGATCTTGATTTGCCAATCTTTTTCTCCCTCTTATTGCATTGATCAGAAGCTTTACAAATTATTAGTGTCTTTATTATTGACATAAAAATTAGTAATTGGTTTCTTTGAAAGTGTTTTTAAGGAAAATTGTACTCGTTTGGTTTTGATATTTAAAAACTTTAAAATTCAAATTCATTTTCAGTATTATAATGGAAATACATGATTCATGTAATGGAATATTCTTTTCAAGTGGTGGAGAAATTCCTGCATACTATTAAGATAGTAGTACTGTAAGATGAGGAATCCTTCTGGATTTGTGCTAATATTTATTTGGTGGCTTAAAAATTCTTCTGGAGGAAGGCCATACTTTAAATACTGAATATAGTTGGTAAATTACATAGTCATGTCTTTTGTTTCAAAAACATGGATTTAAAAGTCAATTTTAGTTCTGTATTGCTATTTTAGACCAAAAACCATGGATTTAGAAACTAAAAATAAAATGAAATAATCATGTCCTAATTTGGACATCATATTCATTATCCATTAATTACTCCTGTGGTTGTTTTATTATAGTTGTAGGTTTGTAAGTTTACAAAGTGCAAACAGAACAGAAAGACACAACATGTAAAATCTCCTATATTTAAAAGTTACCACCATAAACAGTTCTCTCCACGAGTAGCAGAAAAATGCTCCCAAATGTATCTAACTTTTCAAGTAATTCTATTTTTAAAATAGAACTGATCACACATAGGTTTACACCTTGCTTTTAAATTTTAGTCTAAATTTAAAGATCACCCTCTGTCAGTATTTATAAGCCTATCTCCTTTTAAAAAAGAGGCACAGAGTATTCTGTGTCCTGATGCAGTTAGTTCTCTGTTGATGGGTGCTTTGGTCGTGAGTTTTCCAGGGGGATTGATGATATAAAGTATGTACACATTTCAGAGTTGTGTTGCGTGTTGATTCTCCCACCTGCCCAAGGTGCTGTCGATGAGCTTGTTCACACACTCTTGCCCAAACTGACAGGTTTCTTTTGTCTCGTTTAAATCTGATGGGGGAAAATCACGTCTCCTAGTTCAATTTGTATTTACTTACTTTGGAGTAAGGCTGAGAGTCATTTTGTAGTTTTGTTTTTTCTTTTCTCAGTAAGCTATATATGTTTAATCCTTTATTTCAATTTTTTCATATTATTTTGTTATAAGCTCTTTATAAAGAAGGAGAAAAAAAGAAATAAGCCCTTTATGTGCCTTTGTGTTGTAGATATTTTTCCAGTTGACTTAGTCGCTTTTTCTATTTTATTTTTAACCTTCCTAAATTTATCATTTTTATGTAAAAATTGCTTTCTAAGTTGACCTTATTAGTGAGACTCTTATCTATTGTAATAGGATTTTAGGTCTATTTAGATTTACCTGTAACTTATAATGAAAATTCACCTTATAGTCCAAGGTAGTTGTTTGCTAATGTCGTATTATCATTCAAGACAATTTTTTTCCTTTATATAGATCAAGCTTCTGAAATTCAGGTGACGATGATGCTCACTGAAAGTTGTAAGCTGCGTGGTCTTCATCACAGGTGAGAGGCATTTTCACCACCATTTCTGTGTTCAGCATGGTAGCATTGGAGCAGTGTTTTCATTTGAAGAACATTGTGTTGAATTCAGAATTGAAAACTTTTTGGAATAGTTTCTTTTCCCCATGAAATAAAAATAAAATGCATGCTTATTGAACACATTTTACAAACAATAAAGTACAAAGAAGAAAATAAGAACAATATGTTAGCCCACATCTGAATAATTATAGTTAATCTTTTAAGGAAAAGTGGTGGCTCAGTGGTTTTGGCGCTTGCCTGGCAGGCACGAAGACCCGGGTTCAAACCCCAGCACCACGTACACAACCAAGTGTCTGAAAAACAAAAACCAGATGAAAAAATAAATGAAAATTGATTCTCTCTTCATCTCTCCCTCTCTTTAAAAAAAAAAAAAAAAAAAAGATAGGACAAGACATACTTCGGAAAGTATTTTGTTAGGAAATTTCTGAACATGCAAACACCAAAGACAAGAATAATAAATACTGATAAACCCACTTTCTCTGTGCAGTGATAGTTAGCACTTCACCCATATTTATTTTTTCCACATTTTTGTCAGTGCATTAAAGTTGTACATAATGATGGGATTTGCTGGTACACAATCATTGTGCACACAATACAATGTATATTTTGGTCAGTATCCACCTGAGCACACCCCTGCTGCCTCCCTGCATCCCATGGTCCCTTTCTTCTATTGATAGGTACAGAATATACTTTTTTATTCTTTTTTTTCTCCCACCCTGTAGCTGTGGAAATATTTTATAGTAAGCTTGCTGTTAACTTTTAGTATGCATCCAGCATGATTTTCAAAAAGTACATTTTCCTATATAATCACACTATCATTTTATCTTTAACAAAGTTAACATGATTCTTAATTTGATAAAACCAGATTTCCAGCTTTTTATGTCATTCATTATAGCTCCTTGTCCCCATTTGAAAAGGCTACATAGTGGTTCATTGAATATCAATACCACATTTTATTTAAATCCCTTATATATGATCATTAGGTTATAATATGACTTTAAAATTACTGGTCTTATGTGAAGAGCTTTTTCAAAGCTTCACATTGGTCCTGTTCACAGAGCTGTAATGAAAACTTCTACTTTCTCAACCAGGAGGGGCTTAATGGGTGGCATTATCAGTATTAAGGCTAGTTTTTTGTTTGTTTGTTTTGCTTTTTTTTTTTTAAAGCATTGGATAGAGTCAGCTTAATTTATATGCTGACTGAAAATTTGGTCACATGTTTAAAAAATAAAACTGTGACTATCCCTATTGGAAGATGTTTATGGACTTTTCAAAAAAAAGAGATACACAGTAATGCCTGCCTGCAAGAGACTCATTTATTTGAATTTCTGTGTACTTTGGTCTGTTACTTGAACTCTGCTCAAAAATAAGATGAGGGCTAGTGCGGTGGTTCAGTGGTTACAGTGCTTCCCTTGCATGCATAGGGACACGGGTTCAAACTCACCACATACACAACAAAGTGTAAAGCCAAATGAAAAACTAAATAAAATTGATTCTCTCTCTCTCTCTCTCACTCTCACTCTGTCATTCACTGTTCTGTCCCTCTCTTTGTTAAAAAAAAAACAACAACAAAAACCAGTAAGGTGAATGGTAATGAAAATGAAATCTGGTTTTTGGCATTGTGGTGGAAAAGAAAATAAGCCAACACTAACAAGGTAACTATTTTTGCTGTGGTTAACTGTAAAATAACTTAGCTTCTGCTCAGCCAGAGGGGAAGAAACCTAAAGAGTTGGAAAATCTCAGTAGCAGAAGAGAAAGACATGATTGTTGAGGGAGGGAAAAAAAGCATTTTTCTAGTTTGACATTCCAAGGCAGACATCTCATTAAGTTTGTCATACCCTGTAGACATTGCCTTTTCAGTTTCATTGAAAGTTAAAGAAATAAGCAAAAACCTTTGAAAAAAAGTCGAACTCACAGTATTGAGGGACATTGAAATTGGTCACATAGCTCAAGAACGATGCCTTCCATTGGCTCATTTCAGGCCAAGAATAGAACTCATCATTTGTAGAGTAATCTGTGGACAAATCTTCCCTGAGGCTACATTTTTCTAAAAAAACACATTTTGTTTCCTCTAGGCTTTTGACAAGCACTGGGAAATGATCAGTTAGAAAGTTCCTGTCTGGCAGTGTTGGGGGTACTTGATACTGTTATTCGAACTTTAAGGGGAAGTGCCAAAAGTATTTCATGCAGTGTAGCATACTAACTTAGTACTTCTGTGCCTAGTCTGTTTTCTTACCCTGATGAAAGGTCTATGACAGAAGTGTGGGGCAGAGATAATTGTAAACAAAGCCGATATTTTCCCAAGAAGCAGTTTTACATCCACTGTAACCCTAAAAATGCTTAGTCTGGAAAGTTCAGACAGAGCAAGTATTTGCAGCATTTCTCTCATGCAGCTTAAGGCTGTAAGACTTTCCAACATTCTGCCAGGATGGATTAGCAGTCCCAGGACACCCTTAAATAATGGCACAGATTGACATCCTGAATTGGGATTGATATTAGACAATTTAATAAATGAGGAAAGTCTTCTAAAAGCCAAGTATAGCTTGGTCACGGTTAATTGTTCATCTTGGCTATAAATTGATAGTAGGACTCCTAGACATAATGAATAAAAGCATATTGTTAATGTAAAAAGCAGTATTTTTCACAATGACTATAGCAATTAATCTCATTTTTAAGAGGAATAGGACCTGCTATGCATTTCTTTTTGACCCCTGATGTTTTTAGACTATTCATATTATAGATTTTATGAAGCAAACTTAACACATTCAGCATGAAAGTTCACCTGGTTTCATATTTTACCTTTTTAATTGGTTGTGGTAGGTAATGCTGAATGTTTGCTTCATGTTTGGACATTCTGTGATTAAGGGTTATACAATTATTATTTCTCACTACTTTTTCTACTGGAATTTCTGAGAATAATTTTATCATGTTAAAATTCCTGTATAAATAAACAATAGTAGTCTTTTAATTACTTCAGAAGTACCTTGTATCAAAGTCCTCTTGAGCATTTCTCCCTATGACTTGATCCCTCTGTTACTAGCCCAAGTGTGTGATGGTGGCACTTGTGATGCTGAGCACCACAGAGCTCTCACTTTGCAGGTGCCCTCAGCAAGACTGAGAGCTGGAGCAGTTCTGTGTCAAGCCCCATGGACTGTCTTTCCTGCACATTTTCTTCTGCTCTCATCCGTTCCTCGTAGATGTCTTGGGCCTTTCTGTTTTATCCTCTGTAAAATGGGCAGAATAATGAGCAGCCATTAATACTTGGGAATGTTTTCACAAAGTTGATACCTTTCCCATGATGGTAGAATTAGATTTGATCTCATCCAGTATATTTGTTGTACCTAGATAAAATGGTGTTGATTCTGCTAAGTATATTTCAGTCACAAAGGAACAGAGAGGTATACTTGGGGTTAAAGAGATAGGGCAACTCACCATGTTTACACTAAATCATCATATGCTCAGGTTAGTCCTGGGTGTAAACCTGTAGTCATTTCAGAGTACATGGGAGCTGGCAGAAAGGAGGCTCTGTAGTCTTTCCTGTAGTGCCCTTTTTCCCTTGGGAGGAAATGTTCAGGGGGAATGCACAGAGTTTTGGAATCAGTTGAAGACCTGAATTTCTTTTCTTCATGTGCTTGATCTTTGTCCTACTGTTCTCCCCTGGAGCTGGTTTCCTTGCCAGTGAAGTAGGGTAATAATTGCTGCCACTCTTCAACTCTAAAGCAAATAGAAGGCCCTTTTAGAAGTCTCCTGTTACAGGTCCACTGATCTCTGAGTCCTCATTTTCCTAGCTTCCCAGGATCAATGCTTTCCCTCTTAGTAACTCCTGCAAATGCAATTGGAATCCGCAGATTTGCTACTTGGGCAGTAGTATCATGATAGAATTTCGTGACTGGTTTTAGAAGTGATACTTAATTGAGATAATTTTTTTTTAAAGAATTAAGTATTAAGATACTCTATTTTTTTAAAGAGAGAAGGACAATTCGAGACAGAGATACAGAGACAGAGTATCCATTTTTATTGAGTTTTTCACATGGCTTTCATTGCTCTAACACATAGTTGTGTACGTGGGTGCTGGGGTTTGAACCCGTGTACTTGTGCATGCCAGGCAAGCGCTGTAACCTCTGAGCCACCATTCCAGCCCCTTGAGACCATTTTTAAGAAGTAAAAGCAAGGTATAAATTGTAGTCCTACAAGAAAAGTCAGCACCTCTCCACGTTTGGTATATTCTGCCCAGAGGGTTTTTTCCCCACCATAATTGTAATTATTCTGCAAACATGTGAATTTTGTTGTCTTGTTTCCCTATAAGCTTTTACTTATTTTCTCATATCATCTCTTTGTGATCATTTTGTTGTTACCCATTATCCTATTATTCTTTCATTACTTTGGGGCATTCAGGTTGTTCTCAATTTTTTACTGATAGTATAACTATTTCCGTTCATATAATTTTTTAGTGTTTGATATCTTCTTATTAAACATTCTTAGAGGGCTGGAGGGTGGCTCGGCCATTACAGCACTTGCCTGGCATGTACAAGTACGTGAGTTCAACCCGAACACCACGTACCCAACAAAGTCTCAGAGCAACAAATGGCACATGAAACTAAATAAGAACTGCTTCTCTCTTTCTCTATCACTGTCCCTCTCTCTTTAAAAAAAAAATTCTTAGAAACAGAATTTACTAAGTTAAGGAACAGAAATGTTTTTAAGGGTATTTGTGTGTGTTTTTACATTGAATGTAAAAATTAAAAGTCTACAATAGTTTCTGCCTTCTAGGAATTTTTAGCTTAGTGGGGAAGATGAAATAATTATGTAAAAAAATTATGTAGCCTTGGGGAACAATTAATAGTTATTTTCAGATATCAGTGGAAGAAGTGTCGTTATGCAGTAGGATAAAATGTATGTGTTTATTTATGTATGTCATAGAAGTTAAAATAGGAACATGGTTGTCTGTTACATGCTTGGCTTTATTTTGTACATCATAGCAACCTTTTATGGTTGGTTGAATCCCTGTGTCTGAAGTATGAAAACTAAGGCAAAGAGGAAGAGACAGTCCTTCCAGATAATAAGTGGGAAACCTAGTTTTCAAAAATTCTAAATCCTGGGGCTGGAGCAGTAGCTCAGTGGTAGAGCACTTGCCTGGCATGTGTGAGGACCCAGGTTCAAACCTCAGCACCACATACACAATTAAGTGTTGTTGGGGGCAAGGGGAGATTAGGAAATAAATAAAATTGATTATTTTTCTCTCTTAAAGAAAAAAAAATCCTAATCCCACGTGTGACCTGGTGAGTTCTTCTTAGCATTTGTAGCAACTTCAGGTCTTAAAGACCTTTCTGATTATTATATTCTTGTCCACAGTGTGTGCTGGGCTTTTTTTTTTTTTTTAAGTGTGATGGTGAATAAGTGGAATATTATCAAGATAGATGTCTTTGGTTACCCTTGGAGTAACGATTTAATGTGGTTAGAGGATGTCTTCAGAGAATCCAGTATATGGGAAACAATGGGAGATTGTTTTTTGGTAGGGACCCAGAAAGTGCATATATGGGGAATGTTTTAAGTCTGGTTTAAAAATATAGATATATTTTTTCATTATTATTGGTAATCATGGGGCTGGAGGAGTGGCTCAGCAGTTTAGTGCTTGCCTGATATGCTCAGGGACCCAGGCTCAAACCCTGGCATCACACACACAGCTAAGTGTTGGAAAAAGAAAAACCAGATGAAAAAAATAAATAAAATTGATTGATTCTCTCACTCACTTTCAAAAAAAAAATAAATAAAATGATAATCATGTTTCTAAATGTATTTGGGATTTTGCTTTATTTTTGATGATCTTTATTTTTATTTAAAATAAGCCCCCGAAGCTTTAGATTTCATGTGTTTTTCTCCCAATTTCCTATTTTATAGAAATCTTCTTCCCATTACTCATGTGTGTATAGAAGAAGGAGAAAAGCCCATGGTGATATTGCCTTACATGAATTGGGGGAATCTTAAATTGTTTTTACGGCAGTGCAAATTAGTAGAGGCCAATAATCCACAGGTGAGAAAAATTTGCCCAAATGCCTATTACTTACCAGTAGCTTCTGATAATATCTTTGAAGGTAGGTGTTAATATTCTGATATAAACTGTTTAAAGGCCTGAGGAAATACAAAATAATATTTAGAACCTGTTGATTTAGAGGAAAATGAAGATGGTTTATAATTCCTATCCTGAGGCTGACTTACATTTTTCTTTGTATTTTCATTATGTGTCTCTTCTTAATTACCTCCAACTCCGCAGCACCATCTCAGTCATTTTTCCAATAACTCTTTGAAGACACCATCCTAAATCTCCCTTCTAGGAATGGAAACAGACTTTACAGAGCCATTCTGGTCCATATAGTACCAGAAGCTGGTGATGACTGGAGGTCTCAATTATGGGAGATAATTGTGTGTTTTCTTAATGTTTGGCTCTAAGATGTTAGTTACCTAAAAATCTTGTTTCTGCTTGTGTGTAGCTGTGAAGGATTTGGTCAGATTCCAAAAATGTTACGATGGTAATAGCAATAAAGCCTGCTAGGTTTTGTTGTCTGCTGTTTTGTAGACTTACTGGGTTGGTTTTAAGATATATAATAATACATTTACTTAATTGCAGTTCCTATGAGAAGATGCATTTAAAAACTTCATTTGAGTATTTGGCTTAATTCTTTGTAAGTTGACAGGATTAAAGCTATGATTCCCAACAAGTGGTTGGAGCCCACAGCCCCTCATCACCTGGGGAAGAACTTTATTCCTCAGTCCACAATACTGGCATACTAGAAGAGCACATCAGAAGAGAGCCGTAGGAGTAGATGAGTTTGAAAATGATCCACAGGGGATAACCTCCTAATAAAAACCGCAGTTTTAAAAGAAAGAACAAAGTATTGAGTAATAAGCATTTGAAATATTACCTTGAGAATCATCATCCATTGAACAGATATTTACTGAGCAGCTACTGTATGTACTAGATGCCAGGCAGATAAATCTAACGAGTGAGAGGAGACAGTCAAGTAAATGTTAGGTCATGTAGAGCATGTACTTGATCCAAGCACAGCTTAGGGAGCCATGGGAATATCTTTTGGTCAAGAAGTAAGTTTTTAAAACTCATTGTATAGGTGTGAAGAAGCATTTACAGATGGAATAGGATTGTGGAATAAAATAAGTACCCACCTTTTAAAGTTTGGGGCTATCTGCAAACCTTGACATTTTTTCTGTTACCACAGGCAATTTCTCAACAAGACCTGGTACACATGGCTATTCAGATCGCCTGTGGGATGAGCTACCTGGCCAGAAGGGAAGTCATCCATAAAGACCTGGCTGCTCGAAACTGTGTGTAGGTGCCCTGAGCTCATCATTGTTACTTGATGGGTAGTGTTCCCTAGATGTGGGATTCCCTCCAGGAGTCACAGAGTAACTACAGTCCCTACTTATTACCCTATTTGCATTTGATGTTCATGTTTTTCTTTCAGCATTGATGACACACTGCAAGTTAAGATCACAGATAATGCCCTCTCCAGAGACTTGTTTCCCATGGATTATCATTGCTTGGGGGACAATGAAAACAGGCCTGTTCGATGGATGGCTCTTGAAAGTCTGGTTAACAATGAGTTCTCTAGCGCTAGTGATGTGGTGAGTGTTGGGAACTTCCAGTTATCAATAAAACGGAGAACCTTTCTGTTTTAAAGTGGGTCATCCCCCATAAGTCTGATAAGTATTCTCTGGAGCTTTTCGTTCAGAAAGCAACTATAGCTAGCCTCCAGCCAGCCAACTCATGGAGAGAAGCTGTGACCCAAACCGTGGGCCAACGCTGTGTGCAGTCTCACTTTATCCTCACATGTGCTGTGAGGAGGACACTGCTAACACTCAGAGGTAGGCACTGTGCACCAGTTTTAACAGTGAGGAATTGCAGCTTAGAGAGGTTATAGTAATTGATTATTCTTATTTTTTTATGTAAGTCTTAGAATAAACCAGATTCTAAGACTTAATTGCAGTTCCTATGAGAAGATGCATTTAAAAAGATTACAAAGATGTGTTGCTTTCTTTTTTTCAAATGACTTCTTTCAAGTGTTAATACCCTATATGATTTATAATTCCCCACATATCACTTTTCCTTTTGTCAGTTTCTGAGTATTTCTGCCTACTCATCCAGATCCTATCATTGGGTCCTTATACTTGATGGTGTGTGTGTGCCTTCCTCAGCCACATCTACTAAAGTACTTGTTGTTCTTTTTCATTTCTGTCGCTTACCTTTTCAGTTTAGTTCAGAAGATTATGCTTAATTTAATGTATTTTTCAGTCTCTTGGTGGCTGTACTTTATTATTATAGCTATGTATTTTCAGATTACATAAAATGTTTGTTTATGAGGTTCCCCAGTATGATCATAAATGTATTGTTAATACATGTAAAATCTTATAATTTGTTTCAAAATTTCAACTTTAAAAATTGGGCTTACTGTATCATTTTATCTTGTATCTCAAAATATTTATGATTTAGGGTTATCCTTTTATGTCAAAGTTTGTATGCTTTATGAATTTCTCTTTTAATATGTATTACTGAACACTACTTACATTAATTAACTAGTTACATTAGTTAGTTTACACTCCTTTCCTCAGTGTATTAATTTCTTCTGGCTGCTGTAACAAATTATTGCTACCTTGGTGACTTAAAATAACAGAGATTTGGGGCTGGAGAGTTGGTGCAGCAATAGAGCACTTGCCTAACATGCACCAGGACCTGGGCTCGAACCCCAGCACTACAACTAAGTGTCAGAGAAACAAAAACTAGATTAAAACAATAAATAAAATTGACCCTCTCTTTCTTTCTCTTTAAAAAAACAAAACAAAACATAACATTAACAGATTTATTCTCTCACAGTTTAGTTCTGGAGACCATTTGGCCTTACATCTGAAGTCAAGATGTAAGCAGGGCTGTGCACCCCCAGAAGCTCAGGGGAGAAACTGCCCTTGTCACTTCCTGCTTCTGGTAGTTGTTGGCATTCTTTGGCTTGTGGTTGCCTCACTTTCTGGTCTGTGTTTATATCGCCTTCTCTTTCATGTGTCTTTCAAAACTCTTACAAAGAAGCAGTGATTGCATTTAGAACTGCCTGCATAATCCAGAGTAAGCTTCTCATCTTGAGGTCTTCACTGTCTTTTGCCGTATAAGGTAATATTTGCAGATTGTGAAGATTGTGACATGGACGTCTCTTTGTGCCTACCATTCAGCTTACTGTACTTAGTAATTGAAATTATCTAAGATTTTCTTACTGAAAAAGTTACACCAGTTTAATATCCTTGAAGTAACGATAATTTGATAAGTGCAAAACCTTCTCATTAATTACAATCAATTTTTTAATTTTTTATAAACTAGGTGTCATTTTCCTTTTTTCCTTTTGTATACGAAGTGTCTTGATAAAATGTGTTCACTCACTGTGCATGAATAATTTACTTGGGTTTTTCTGAACATTTTTTCTGTTTGTTAAGGTCCTTCGCTGTTTGTATCTTTCAAATACCTTGTTTTTACTTAATTTAAAATCAAGCATTCTCTTAAAAGAACTTAACTGACACTTAAAATGGGTAGAGTAAATATGACCGATTACATGAGAAGGGATGTTTTCTGGTTCTTGGAGCAAGTGCGAAGGCTAACAAGATAGAAACCACAACCTCTGCCAGCCAGCGAAGCATGAGGCCTGTCAGGGAGTGAAGCATGAGGCCTGTCAGGTGGTGGGGTGAAGCAAATACAAACTGATTTTTGAATACTGAATCCTATTCAGCTTGGACAGCAGAGGGGCAAACTAAGCCTGGTCTGTTTTTCCAGAGCGTTGATAATAAAATAAAACTCTCTTTAATGTCTAGGAATTAAAATTCCAAATAAATCAATTCAGATGTCTAAAGAGAACCTAGGCTTTTGTTTTTTGCAGGTATGGTGGCGGGCATTGCATTTTTGTTTTTGATTTTGATATTTTTCTAAATAATATACAAAGGGAAAGTAGTGTGGTTTTAGGCCATTGTATAGCTGCTGTGTTTAATGACCATAAAGACCAGTTGTACTTTTTGATAAGGTGCTTGTTTTTAGAGTTGCCAAGTCTTTATTCAGAGATTTTTGAGTTCTAGGTGAAATCGTTTACTATTTTCTACATTAAATAAAGATGTTTTCATGGTGAAAAATATGTTTAACTTTGGTTTAGAATAGTTTTGAAACACAAAATCAGTTAAATTAGAGCTGTATGGCTTTCAAATCTTCTGTTTTAATAGTAAAGCCTGCATCTAAAATTTTTGAATGCAAAAGAAGAAAAACTTTTCTTGGATTACTTTAAAAATCTCATTCTGTAGTTGATTTAAAATACAAAATTGCTCATCTCTTTAGAATGTAAATAATTTTATTCCAGTGGTTGATTTAAAAATGTTATGATTTTGTTACTTATTTAAATATGTAGTTGCCTTAGCTTAAATGAAATGGCAATTGTGGTAAACCACAAACCATTTGTTGGACAGGAAAAAGAAGATATTTCTTAGATGACAAATTATAAGTGCTTCATATAATTTGAAGATGTAACTTCAAGAGACTGGGAATTTTTTTAAAATTATTCTCTTAGAAAAAGAAATATTGGCAGCTAATATATATCAGAGGGTAATGCAAGATAGCCAGTAGTGCTGTTGCTTACTTAGTAGAAAACCCTAAAATATGTATTACTGAACGCATTTATTAATTTATGTGTAGGTATTCTGTTGTATAATTGATCAGTGAAAGAATTTTTAAAGAACATTTATGATCAAATATTTTCAAGGAACTCCCAAGTAAAACTTAACTGGAGATGTACTTTGAATGAGACAAGAACTGCTAGTGCTGTCTGTGCGTGTGATGACATCGTCCCTCACACTTCACATGCTGCTCAGTTTTAGCTGGTAACGTGTGTGTTGTAATGACATCGTCCCTCACACTTCATATGCTGCTCAGTTTTAGCTGGTAACGTGTGTGTTGAGGATATGATTTAGTTAAGTGGAATCAAAATCAGAATTACTGTTTTTTAATGGTAATATTTTTAAAATTTTGCAAGAGTTCACACATTTTTATGTAAGAATCTGCCTTTATCATAATGCAGTTATATCAAACACTTTGTTTCTGCTTTTTTGACAGCTTTATTTTTAAAAACCATCCTGAATTTATTATACAATTTAACAGAATTCTTTAAATTCATAATTAGTTTCAGTATATCTTGGCTGAACTTATGTGAAATGACTGTGTGACCTAAATTCTTCAGAGCTCTATTTAGTTAGCACATTATGGTAAGAATAACCCTTGATTTACATTTAATGTTGTTAACTCCTAAGATTTTCAGATTTTTTCTTTTGCAGCCTCTTACAGATTCATTTCACGCGCACAACAGATAACTCCTGTAAATGTATTTTTGCCTCGACTAATAGGGATTGAAAAGACTTGTAAGACCTTTCTGTTTCTTATAACTATGATATGATTATTAGTATAAAAATACTTGTCTTTCCATTTTGGGGGGATTAAATGTTTTTTGAATCCTTAAAGTAGGCTTAAAGTACAAATGTCAAAGATTGCATTTAATGTGTAGATTGAAAAATGTTCACATTCCGATGGACATAACCGTCATGCGTGTTGCCACTTTTCCTTTTGGGCAGAGTTGGGAGGGTTAAAAGCTGCATTTGGTGTCCGTTTTTTGGACTGAACAACTTTTGTAGTCATATGCAAATAAGTAACTCCAGTTCCACCAGAGTTTGTGCTCATGTCAAATAAGTACTTTTCTGGGTAGGTGTAGCACCCAAATAATGGTGGTAGTATCTTGGAACATTTTCTCTCTCCTTTAAAAGACTTTTAACATTTTTGCTTTACTTTGTAATTAAAAATTCAGAGGTACGTTAATATTTTTATCTTAAAAATAGTACAGTGCCTCTCTAGGCTTTGTTTTTGTAATTTTTACTGAAAGGATTAAATATTTTGATGTATCAAGATTCTCATGATGTTAACATCAACTTTTAACTGTTAAGCTTAGGAAATATGCACTGCTAGATTTGACTAGTTATAAATGTCTTTCTAATATTATTCCAAGATATGATGCCATCATAGGCATTCTTAAGATTGTCTGGATATTGTTTTTATTCTGTTTTTATTAGATGTAGGCACCACCATAGATTTTTTTATGACTTTCTTTTCCTTTATTCGAAAACAGATTTCATGATTTATATCTTCTTTGAATTATTCAGCTAATTATAGTAGCTAATATAATCCTGCCATTAACATACTACCTCCTATTAAGAGACTAAATGCAATCAGGAATGCACAGTTAAAAGTTTCTTTCTTGTCGGTTTTCTTGTTTTTGTGATATTATATTGTGCTTTAAAGGCATTTTCTTGGGAAAAACAAGTCAAGGAAATGATTTTCTTGCTAATCTTGACAGCATGGTTTATGGCAGTGAGGAGATCCTTTTTAAGATATTTGAACAGTTTTTAGGGTTCACATCAAAATGTGTCTCTTGTGCCTTTATTATATGGATGTTAATGATTACCCATAAGGAAGGGCATCTGTAAAGTTATGCAGAGACTGCATCTGCAGCACATTGCTTCGTGTTATCCCTGTAGTGCTGTGGAAGGTCATGGCCATACCCTGAGCAGGCCTGATAGAGACCCTCAATTTATAACATACCCAGGAAGAATGGTTTATTGTACTACAACTATGGTATCAAAGAGAAAACTAGAGTTACCAGTGGATGCTTATTATTTTTAAAAGCATAGAAACTTTCTGTTTTATATTTTTAATTTATAGTAATGCTTAGATTCATAATAGTTAATTGTTTCCTTTGTGGTTGGAGATTTTGCACATCAGCAGTCTTTGACCTATTATTTAAGTATTTAAGTTCATATTAAGAAAAATTAATATTAAAGGCATTAAGAAAAATTAGATATGAAAAGATCATTTAGACCTTAGTTTAGGAAATATTTAAGGTTTAACATTGTTTGTGTTAAGAAGATACTACGTTTTATTAAATAATGTTATTTTAATCATCCTGATATTTCCCTAGAATGAGGAATGCATGTGTTTACTTTAGGAATATTTAATATATTTTCAGAGGTGAGCAGTTGCTGTCTTGAAACCAAGTAGTTGCCCGCAGTATATTTTCAGTAATTGGTTTTCCTTTAGGATGCTAAACTCATGGGATCTTGTAGACATCTCTTCTCCTTTTTTGTTCTATTAGAGCCTTCTCTTTATCATTCTGTTTGATATTCCTTTCACATAGCCCTCTGTTGTAATGCAGCAGTGATTGAGCATCTGTATAGTGGAGAGAATTGCCATAAGCAGTCAGTGTATGTGATGGCCTGATAGGCAGCCAATATGGGCTCCTCTTTCTTTCCTGATTATAGATCTTTGGACAGATTCATAGCAGAAGTGACCTATTTTTACTCACATATGATACCCTGTGCTTAAAGATGGCAGATTTTCAAAGTTGAGGTAGTGTCTTAGTATATCTGGGCTGCTAAATAAGTTGTCACAGACTGTGTGACTTTAGCAAGAAACATTTATTTCTCATAGTTTTAGAGTCTGGGAACTCTAAGATCAAGGCATCAGCAGATTGTCTGATGAAGGTTCCCTCCCTGGTTCAGAAACATCCATCTTTTCTATGTCTTTATATGATATAAGGAACAAGGAAGTTCTCTGGGATCTTTCCTATAATAGTACTTATTTTATTCACGAGATCTCCACCTTTGTGACCTTATTACTTCCCAAAGACCCCAACTCCTAGGTACCATCCTGTTAGGGGTGTTTTCAAAGTATGAATTTGAGGGCGGTACATTCAGTTAATCATACCATGCATGCTACTGGTCGCCCCAAATTCATCTTTCTTGCATGTAGAATACAACTATTCCCTCCCAACAGCCTTGAAAGTCTTAACTCATTCCAGCACCAGACCTGAAGTCTAAAGTCCAAAGCCCCATTTAAATATCATCTAAATCAGATATGAGTGAGCCTTAAGGTCCAAATTATTCTTTTTTTTTTTTAAAGAGAGAGGGACAGTGAGAGAGAGAAAGAGAGAAACAACTTTATTTAGTTTTTCACATGGCCTTAGTTGCTCCAACACTCAGTTGTGTACATGGTGCTGAGGTTTGAACCCGGGTCCTCGTGCTTGCCAGGCAAGCGCCGAAACCACTGAGCCACCGCTCCAGCCCCAGGTCCAAATTATTCTAAGGCAAATTCTTCTCCAGCTGTGTACCTGGGAAACCAAGCAAGTTATGTGCTTCTGATACACAGTGATAGGACAGGTTTAAGATGGACATATCCATCCCAAAAGGGAGAAATAGCACAGGCAAAATGGCTAAGAAGTTCAAAACCTAACAAGACCAATAGCATAAACCTTATGACTCAAGAATAATTCCTTTGGCTCTATACTTAACCTTCAGGGACCACGGTGGTGGCAGTATCACTCCCACAGATGGGCAGGAGGGCTTCTTGGTTGCTCTCTGCCAGGGTCCACAAGCAGGACAGAGCACAAGGACACATTGCATCTCGCTATTTTCCTTTTCATGTTTTCAGACCACAGTTAACTGAGACTACTTGAAATTACAGAAAGCGAACCTGTGGGTAAGGGTGGTGACTGCTGTTCTAAAATCAACCTTGCATTATAAATTACTAAGTAATAGAATAGAAACCTCTTAATTCTTCAAAAGCTATAGAATAACACAAGTTGAGGAGAAGAATATGAGAAATAGAAGAAAATTGTTATTCCATAACAGTTCTTTAAATGGACATAGCTGGAGACTTTTATAAAACTCTGGAAAAAGCAGCTTGACCTTCTTGTTTTCTCTGTTCCAACTATGTCAAATAGTAGTAAATAATAGAATAAGTGTGTCTGAATTTAAATAATTTAGTTTTAATCAGAAGACTTTAGAGAACAAGTTTTCCACAAATCATCCTTGTGCCATTTTTCTTTTCTTTTTTTTAAGGTTGGTTAACCAACATGTAATTAATCATTTTTGTTGGTTTTTAAGGAAATGAAACTGCGTTGTATCCTTTGTCTTGATTATTCTTTTTCTTTTTTTTTTTAGTGTTACAGTATATAATTGGAGAATCGTAAGTGACTGCTTTGCAATAATAATATGGTCAAAACATGTGAAAGAAGTAATTTTTAAAAGGCAGCTTATACACGTCATATTTCTGTGTACAAGTCCAGACCTCAGGTCCCACCAACATCACTATCTGAGACCCTGTTTGTTGGTAGATGGAGTTATTCCCTGTGCACAAGGGGCAGTATCTACTTTTCACAATTTCCCATTGCTTCTTCCTCCAAGATCTGCTTTGAATTGGTTTTTCCTTCCCCTGATAGTTCTGCCACAATCAGTAAATGAGAATAAGCCCACCTTATCTCAGGAAGAAAGAATGGGAACACCCTTCCAGCCAGCTTCACTCACTTCCTTGGGCTCTGTTCCATGTGTGTAGTAAATAACCTTCTCTGTGGAAATTGGGCACTATTTTAAAAATTAAGCATTATATTTACTAATCACCATCAGCATTAAGATTTCTTAAAGAGTAGGGTTCTTTTTTAAATTAATTTTTTAAGAGAGAGAGAGAGAAAGAGAATCAGTTTTATTTAGTTTTTCATATGGCTTTCATTGCTCCGAGACTTCATTGTGTATGTGGTGCTGGAGTTTGAACTCGTGTACTCGCACATGCCAGGTAGGCGCGGTAACCACTGAGCTTCTTTTCCAGCCCCTAGAGTAGGGTTCTTAAGATAGGCAAATACCTGGATGTGAACAGGCTCTGCCATTTAAGTTTTATTAATTTGAAATCATTTTTACATTTTTAATCAGGAAAGAACAGAAATTCCAGTAGGCTCCAAGCTTCCATGGGAATTTAAAAACTACCCATCTGTCTCTACTTGTCCTTTAGATAGAGTTTTTCCCAAAGTAGAGACTTCAAACTTGGGCAGTCCTCCACTTAAGAGTTGCTATTAATGAAAAGGAAGTCAGGTTCTAAAAGATGGATGGCTCACTTTAGTTTTGGTAATACTGTTGTCAGTATGATTAGGAAAAGTGTTCCTCTTTTTTGAAAGGGTTTGTGTAGGATTGTGTAAAATTAAATTCTGTCCCCACCAAAATATCTTGAACTCCTAATTCCCTGTCCCTTAGAATGTGTGTTTATTGGAAGTAGGTTGCAGATGCAGTGATAGGATAAGGTCTTCCTTGGGGTGGGCTTAAAGCAGAGACACAGAAACAAGGGGAGAGAGTCACATGAAAACAGAGAGAGACTCAAGTGCTACTCTGCAAACAAAGAAGCAGAGGACTGCTGGTGACTACCCGAAGATGGGAGAGGCAGAGAATGACACCCCCTCCCACTCTCACCCCACCCACACACACAGAGGGTTCAGAGGGCAGGGCCCTGCTGACACCTTTTTAATTTTGGACTTCTAGTCTTCAGAATTGTGCAACAGTTAAGTTTCTATTATTTAAGTGTCTAGTTTGTGACTGTTGTGGCAGTCCTAGAAAATTAATATTATTGTTTCATTCAAGTTTGATTGAATTTGCCAGTGAAATGGGATGTGGAGTTTTCTTTGTGTAAAGGTTTTTAATTGTGAATTCTGTTTGCTCTTGTGTCTCTTAGTAATTTGTGTTTAAAGAAATTTTATCTAAATTATTGGGTTTATTGGTGTAAAACTGAGTTCATAATATTTTTTGATATCTTCAGAATTTGAAATGAGCCTTTTTTTCAATCCTGATATTGTTAATTTTATTTTCTTTGTTTTGTCTAGCTCAGTGGTTCTCACCTGGGGGGTACTTCTATTCCCCACCTTACCTAGGGGACATTTGGCAGCATCTGGAGGTGTTTTTGGTTGTCACAACCTGGGAATGTGGTACAGGCATCCAGTGGGTAGAGCCTAGGGATGTTACTATAATGCATAAGTCAGTCACCCTGTAACAGATTCATAATGACAATATTGCTGAAGTTAAGAGACTTATTCTAGGTTCCTAGAGTACACCCTCTGTTTTTAAAAAATATACTGGTTAATATTTTGTATAAGAACCTTATAATATTTCCACTCATACCCTTCCATGCTTTATACTGTCTTAGACATGGATTTTACTTCTCTGTATTATGAGCCTCACAATACATTGTTATTTTGCTTTAAATAGTCTGTTAAGGAAAATTTAAATTTGAGAAAAAGTACATTTATTGTTGATCATATGTTTTTAACCCTCCTTATTCTTCAAGTAGATCTGTCTGACATTTCTTTCCACCTGAAGTACGCTTTCATGTATCTTGCAGAACAGGTCTGCTAGTGACACGTTCTCTCAACTTTTGTCTTAAAAACTCTGTAAAGACCAGGGATGTAGCTCAGTCACAGAACTCTGGCCCTGGGTTCAGTTCCCAGAACCCTGAAAAAAAATATTGCAAAGAACTCTGTAATTTGTCTTAAATTTTTGAAGTGTATTTTGGTGTGATATAGATTTCTCCAGATAGTTTAAAAATATTTTTTTCAAATATCATTCCTTTGCTTTCTTGTCTGCATTTGATTGTGGTAAAAAATGTGGCTGTCATTAACTAATACAGGTTGAGTATCCCTAATCTGAAATGCTTGGGGCTATAAGTGTTTTGGATTTGGGGGAAAATATTTTTGTCCATGGGTAATGAGGTATCTTAAGGATGAGAGCCAAGTCGAAACACTAAGTTCATTTATGTTCCACACACAGCTTTATACGCATATCCTTATGGCATTTTTTCCCTAATCTGTGCAAGATACTGTGTTCTCTTATTTTCATTGCTGGATATTTTAAGATCTTTTCAAATGAGAGGTATCTTTTACTAAACCAGTGTGGGTTCCATTAGTTACCTGTTAGCAATTATGAGTTACCTGTCTTCTAATTGTCCATGAAAAGTACAGAAAGTAAGCATAAGCATTTAGAAACTTTTATAGGAATTGACAGAAGGACAGTGAGTGAGAGACAATAAATTTTATTTAGTTTTTCATGTGACTTTCATTGCTCCAGAAATTCATTGGTGGTGCTGGGGTTTGAACCTCTGTCCTTGCACATGCCAGGCAAGCGCCTTAATCACAGAGCCACTGCTCCAGCCCCTGTCTGTTGATTTCTGATGGCAGTTTCATACAGTGATTTTTACTGTGCCTGTGTTTTTTTTTTTTTATTAAGGAGTCGAGTTATTGTAGTCATAAATGCATATAAAGTAACAATGTGTTAGGCATATGTTCTTAAACCAGAATTACTCCCCCATCACCCACTCCCCAGTCTCTTGATTCTTCTTTAATTCACCCTTACAAGCAATATAAATGCTTAGATTGTAAATTTTCCAGAATTAAATGACTGCATAAGTATTATTGGATTCTCAAGGGGGTAAAGAGTATGCTACATTGTTGATTATCTACCTAGATCCTACCCCCACCTCCCCTCCATCCTCTTCTCCCTCCACACTTCTATGGTTGTCCTAGATTATGTGTTGCTATGCTTTTGCTGGGTCTAATAACATGAGTTTGACTACCTTTCACCCAAGACTTGGTTTAGCTCCAGCTTCCACAAATGAGTGAAAACGTTTGACCCTTGACTCTCTGAGTCTGGCTAACTTTGCTCAGCATGATTTCTTCCATAGCCATCCATTTACCTTCAAAGGCCGCAATGTCATATGTCATTGTTTCTAATTGCTGAGTAGAATTCCATTGTGTGTGTGTGTGTGTGTGTGTGTGTGTATGTATGTATGTATCACAGCTTTTGGATCCATTTATCCAGGCAGGGTCATCTGAGTTGGTTCCATAATTTAGCCATTGTAAATTGAGCTGCTGTGAACGTTGATTTTGCTGTGTTGCTGTAATGTGCTGATGCTAACTCCTCTGGGAAAATACCCAGAAGAGGGATGGCTGGATTGTGTGGTGGATCTATCTCTAATTTTTTGAGGATTCTCCACACTGCTTTCCAGAGCAGCTACAGTGCCAACAATGTGCTAGTGTTCCTATCTCCCTGCAACTTCCCCAGCATCTTTTATTGTTTATATTCTTCATCTTTGCTGATCTGACTGGAGTGAGGTAAAAACTTAATGTAGGATTTACATTTCTCTGATTACTAGTGATTTAAGACACTTTCTCATGTATTCATTGGCTTGCTCAATTTCTTCTGTTGAGAAGTTTCTATTTAGCTCTTTGGCCCATTTATTGATCATATTGTTTGTGTTTTTGTTATTAAGTTTTTTGATTAGTTTGTAAATTTCGGATGTTAAGTCCCCTGTTGGAGGAATCACAGGCCAAGATTATCTCCCATTCTGTAAGGTGTCTTTTGACAATTTTTACCAATTCCTTGTATGCCTATGTTTTAACTATGACTCCAAATGAGGTCAAGGTGGCATTTTCCACTTTGGATCCTTATTGATGCTTAAAAAGTGTTGGATTTGGGGGATTAAGGCTGCTCAACCTATATAAGGCTTCTTCTTCTTTTTTTTTTAAAAAATCTGTTTATTTTAGTGCTTCTAGATTTTGTTATTATTAAAAATAATAACCTAAAGTTTAATGCACTGTACTTAGATTTTTTCATACCCATTTTTTTCTCTTTTACTCATTAAAAAATGTATTCTTAGGAAAGCTACTAATCTGAGCCTCAGTTTCCTCACCTTGTAAAGTTGAGCTGCCAGTGAATGATTTTCAGGGTTTGTTATGAAAAATTAAATGTGATAAAGGTTGTAAAATACCTAGAATTATAGGAACTCATAAACATTATGATATTATACAGGTGTCCTCCTCATCCAGCTTTCCTTGTGACCTTGAGATTCACACACAGCAGCAGATCGTTGAGGGTGCTTGGTCTCAGCCTTGCCAGCCGCATGGCAGCAACTCAGTGCGACTGTGTTCTCTGCCCCTATACTCTGTCTGGGAGCCTCAGTGCCCCCAGGGCTGGACCAAAATGGAGAGGCCTACTTAGTCCATGAACAGACTCTTGCCACTGCTTATGATTCCTGCTTCTGCTGAGAATTCACATGCGGATTTTTACTAAATCTCAAGTTTTACTCAAGGAAGTGAAGATTTAGCAAACGGTTTTCCAGGGTATTTTATCTGTTAGTTCAAGTTTTACGTATTGGGCTAGAGATAGGGCTTAAGGTAGAGTAGCGCAAGTGCCTTGTAGGCCCAGGGTGCAGTTCCTGGCCCACGACAGAAAGAACACATTCGTATTAGGAAGATCTTAGACGTTATTAATGGTTTGGGGATGATACAGCTTATAATCAACAGTAAAAACTACTTCTTCCAATAGATCTAATTACTTAGAATAGGTGATACTAATGTTCACATTAAAAGATACATTAATTGAAATACTCTCTTTTTTTATCCTAGCAAGAGAAACTGACTTGATAAGATAGACTTCTCTTTATAAATAATATCTTGCTTTCCCTTGAAGTTAGTTGAATTGCTATTTTTGGCCTGTAGGTGGCCACAGGCAGAAGCACCCAAGGAGTTGTTTTAAATGTCCTTTCATTGTGCTGCTGCTCCTTTCCTAGTGGGCCTTTGGAGTGACTCTGTGGGAACTTATGACTCTGGGCCAGACACCCTACGTGGACATCGATCCCTTTGAGATGGCTGCATACCTGAAAGATGGTTACCGAATAGCCCAGCCAATCAACTGTCCTGATGAACTGTGAGTTTTTCTGAATTGGGAGAAGTATGTTTTCATTCCGTTTAATATTTTGTTGAAAAAGAGCACGTTTTCGTATTCATACAGAGCCTTCCCTTTTGAGAATAATGGCTGTTCAGACTTGAGTTAGAAACAGGCATAAGGGCTAAGTACTTATAAACATCTTTCTCATTGTCGTCTTACCTTAGAAGATGTCAGGCTGATACATACAAGGAAGACACACTGGGCTAGTGAGTGACATAGTCGCTTCCTACTTCCTGCCTTTATCACGGAGCTAATGTCCCATATCCTGGGAACAGGGTGGGCAGGATGCTGGTCATGTTGTAAGTAGGTGCACAGATGAGTGTGGTCTCCAAAATTCCCTGGAGACCAGAGCAAGGTAACAGTGTTACTGTAGATCCAGGGTTCTTAGAGCTTCAGATGAAACTTCTGAATTCATCCTCTCAGAATACAGGATAACAGAGGTTATTATTTTGACTTGTATGTTACATATTTACATAAAATTCTGTGTTTGCTGATATTTTGATAGGCTCTCATGAAGAACTAAAATGTACACAGATAATTCAAATAACTCATGTTATCTTCTTTTCCTTCTAAAGCTGCTACTGCATAGTACAATTTTGTTTTTATATATTCTTCTCCATTTCCACATTTGGACAAAAAGTACAGTGGACATCAAATTGACCAAAAGGTAAAGAGTGCTGAGTGATTACTAGTCACATTTTCCACTGTTATTGCAGATTTGCTGTGATGGCCTGTTGCTGGGCCTTAGATCCGGAGGAGAGGCCCAAGTTCCAGCAGCTGGTCCAGTGTCTCACAGAGTTCCACGCTGCCCTTGGAGCATACGTCTAACTGCCCTGAGTTCCTCAGCACCAGAGGAAGTGCCTGTTGTGGATCTTTCGTATACCGCACAACAGCAGCAGAAGCACAGTTGTCTTCCAGCATGCCGTGCCTTAGGAATGAAAGCTTTAGGATCTGAACTTGTTAAGACAGACAATGTGGAATATTTTCTAGATATCATTTTTATTAGCTTGAACTGAAAGAGGTTTTGTAAATTTTTTGGCCAAAAATTTTTAATACATAGTTACTTTGGACAAGGGGGTGCGTTCTTAAAAACAGTTTTTAAAATTGTTTAGACACAAATATTTGGAATAGCTATCTTAGTGCCAACTGCTTTTTATTTTTTTTATTTCATCAAGGTAATGTAGGTGACTCACCTTTAAAGTTATAAGTTTATTCTTATCACTACGCTTGGGAATGGTTTGTCTTCAAGATGCAGTACTCTTAGGAAAGGAAAAGCAGCATGTAAAGATGTCTGATTTGCCTTGGACAAGAAAAGGCAATTTTGGAAAACACTTATTGGAAACCAGGTGCCTTTTTATGGGAAATTGTTTATTTTTAAATTTTTTAGTGAAAAGAAATTCTGCTTTTTTATCTTGGGGAAAGCAAAAACAGAGTTCGTCACAGCTTAAATTTGTCAGAAAATAACTTTCTTGGGAGCCAGAAATGGATTGGGGGCAGATTTTTAGGAAGCAATGGCAATTTTATTTATTTTTACTCTCCGGGAAAGGAGATAATGCAGTTCCAGAAAGTGAAATCATGTTTCGAAGGTTAAGATTCCCTTTTATAGCACCTAGAATAGTGCTATGCACAGAGCAGGTGCTTGAGGTGTGGTTTTTGTTTTTGTTTTGTTTTAAATTGTAAGCTGGTAAATTTGTGCTTATCTTCAAGGCTGGCTTAAGTGTAAAATTGTTTTTTTTTTTAACACTTGAAAAATTAAAGGACTTGTTTTATATTATGACAGTGTGGAAAATATTGTTTATAATTCATGATTGGTTATTGTGTCTCTTGAGTCTTTGAACATGCAGCAGCTAGATGGTCATGTTTTATTTCATTAGTGTTTTACTCAGGTTCCAAAACCCTAGTACAAGGACAGCTGACTCTACTCAGTCTCCAGGGCCTAATAAAAAGTTGGAAGGAATCGTTGGAAGGGAGTATTACAACACTGAAATATTCTCCAGAGCTAATAAGTAAGAGATGTGTACGTATTTATACTTGGTTTTTATTGCCCTCATGCAATTGAATGGACCCACAGAATAACTAGGCCTGCAAGTGCCTGCCACTACTTCCGTTCTCACAGGTATATAAGGGAGAATGTGTGGCTTGGAGGCTTTTTGCTCTTGTGAAATAAGCCTTATGAATCAGCAACACGCCTGCAAAAATAGCTCACATAATACATGGTCTCCCATAAGCCAAGAGTATAAATTTTTTTGCACCATTTATTAATACTGGTGTTTTGGTTTTATGAAATATTTCGCCCCCACATGGCTGGTTTTTAAGAAGTTCCTCTGAACCATTGATAAATTACAGATATTGTTTATAATCTGCATTCTTAGAAAGCATTCAGTCAACGAATATGTAGCGCTGATTGTGCAGGAAGCACATGGAGCGGTTCAACTCTTGTGTTCTCCAAAATTCAGTGTATTCTTTTTTGTGTTCAAGTGAGTACATTGTTTAGAAATCACAGGTTTTTTTTTTGTTTTTTTGTTTTTGTTGTTGTTTTAAGAGAGAAGGACAGTGAGAGAGAGAGAATCAATTTTTATTGCGTTTTTCACATGACTTTCGTTGCTCTGACAGTTGTGTACGTGGGTGCTGGGGTTTGAACCTGTGTACTTGTGCATGCCGGGCAAGCACTGTAACCACTGAGCCACTGCTCCAGCCCCTAGAAATCACAGTTCCATGTATAAGATCTGTTAAAAGAAAAAGTGCCAACATCTGACCTCTTCGCTCTGTTAGAAGGTGCTCTCAGTTTGCTAGGATGCCTTAACCTTGCATTTTGGTGTTTGTACGCTCTTTTACTTTACGTATTTTTTATTGCTTCTTTTTTAGATATACATGACATTAGAATATACCCTAACATGATTATAAAAGCAGAATATAGCTTTTTCAAATTCAGTCCTCTGTATTTCCCCTTCCCCTCTTTTTTCCCCTCCCCATTCTTTTTAGTTATACATGACAATAGAATATGCAGTGACATAGTTATAAAAGCATCTAGTATAACTAGTTCCAGTTCAGTTCCCAGTAGTGCCCCTTCCCCTCTTTTCCTCCCACCCCATGTTCTTTCTGGATACACATGGTAATAATCAGTGATATAAAAGTATGGATTTTAACTTATTTCAATACCATTCCCAGTATTTCCCCCTCACATCCTATCCCCCTGCCTTCCCTCTACTCTACTGGTCTTTCTATTATTTAGTAATAGTTTTTTTGGTTTTTTTTAATTCAGTGAATTGTTGATGAACATGTTGATGTATTTCACTATGATGAATGTTCATATGTGAACATAGGAAAGTTAAGTCTGATTTACTCCACAAATTTTCCCTATCTCTTCCCTCCTTCCTCTCTTTCCTTCCCCTTTGTCTATTTTTCTGATCTTTTCCTTATTTTGGGTTAGCTTCTGCATATTAGAACATTAATCTTGGCTGAGACTGGCTTGTTCTCTTAGCATGATAGTCTTGATTTCCATCCATTTGCTGGCCAATGCCATATAAAGTCATTGTTCCTTATGGCTGAGTAATATTCTATTGTGTGTGTATATACCATAATTTCTTTATCCATTCAAATGTTCAAGGGCATCTTGGTTGGTTCCATAGCTTAGCTATTGTGAATTGTGTTGCTATGAACGTTGATGTGGCTGCATCACTGTACTATATATTTTAGATCTTTTAGACATATACTGAGGAGTAGGACGGCTGGGTTGAATGGTGGAGCCATTCAATAGTTTTTTGAGGAATCTCCATACTGTTTCCCAGAGTAGTTGTACCAATTTGCAGTCCCACCAACAATGTTTAAATACCTTTCCCCCTCCATCCTTGCCAACATTTATTGTTCGTGTTCTTGATAATTGCCATACTGACTAGAGTAATATGAAATTTCAATGTAGTTTGTTGTTGTTGGTTGGTTGGTTGGTTTCATCTGGTTCCAGTCTCTCTGACACCTAGTTGTATATGTGCTGCTAGAATTTAATCCTGGGTCCTTGTGCCTGCCAGGCAAATATTCCACCACTGAACTATCACTCTAAGCTCTCAGTGTAGTTTTAATTTGTTATCTTATGTATTTTGTTTTAGTAGATTTTTCTTGCTGAGCTGCTTTGGAAACATTGACATGAGAAAGGAAGAATGTTGACATGGGAAAGATTTCCTAGACTGGTCCTCTTCTTGTGGTTTTTGTCATAGATTGTGAATATTTCTGGACAGATTTTGCAGAAAATTTTATTTTTGTAGGAAAGACAAACTATCAGCATATTTTGAACTGGCTCTAGTGATCTAGAATTCTGTTAATGTTCTGTCCTTTCTTGTAATTCTCCCACTGTAAGAAACATTTAAATGCAAAAAGGATTGAACTACTCATTCAATATGTATTTGTTGAGTGCCCTCTGTATGATCTGCTCTCAGGATATTCAGAGAACAAGACAAATGAGGTCCCTCCCTTTCAAAATCTTATACTCTAGTTAAAAACAATGACCATAAATAATATTTGGTAAGTTCTGTGATAGAAATAATAGAGTGGAATTAGAATAACTTTAGATGTCATGGTTAGCAAGTCTTCTTTGAGCAGGTAGCAATTGAGATCTGAATGACAAAAAGAAGTCAGCTATGAGAAGATCTAGGCAGAAGGGACATAGCTGCAGAAGCCTTAATGCAGAAACAAGCTGGCCTCCAGTCTTAGCTCTTCCCATCCATCCTCCAGCTGCTGCCATTGGAAGGAGAGAAAGGAGGCAAGTGTGGCTAGAATGTAGTAGGGAAGGGAATGGTAACTGGTTGAGGTCTGGGAGAGGCAGGAAGCAGCCAGCCAATCCTTGTAAGCTTGCGACACTTACATTTCCTTCTAAACACAGTTGGGATACATTCAGTAGTTTTTCAAGTAAAAACTGACATGATTAAATTTGTTTTTTCAGCAAGATTGTCCCAACTGGTGAAGTTTGGATACTAAGGAGGCAGGTATAGACCCTTTAAGAAGCTGTTGCATAGTCTGGGAAAGAAAAGATAGCCAATTGAACCAATGTGGGCCTGAGCTAAGTGTAGAGAGCGGGCAGATTGGAGGTGGATTTGAAGCTAATTGATATGACCTGGATCCGCTAGGTGTTGGCAGTAGGATAAAGAAGGAAGGGAGGTGGTCGGAGATGACTAGTTGGTTCAGAGCCTAAACATGGCCACAGAATATCCTGAGATCAGAAAAACCCTAGGAGAAAAGCTAGAATTTTTCTTTGGCAGGGGGAACCAGTCATTTGCGATAGGTGGTGCTCAAGATACCATTTGATTATCTAAGTGGACATTTTGAATTGATAGATGAGAGTCTGCATCTCAGGGAGGAGGCCTCATTCAACCTACAGATGTAGAATGTGACATATGGACCTTCTTTATCCTTGTGTTGGATGAGTTTGTCTAGAGAGAGGATAGATGGAGAGGGGGTCTTGGGCCTGAGTCCTGAGCACTCCACCATTTAGGGGTCTAGAGAAGGAAGAAGAGATAACAAAATGAAGACTGAGAAGAAACCACTAAATTTGATCAAAACAATAAAAGAAAATGAAGCCCAGGGAAGAAGGTGCCTCAAGTGGAGAATGAAGACTCTGTGGGATTTGTCAGTCTGCTGATCTAGGCTGGGAAAGTGGAGGCCCTGCTGCCATCAGCACTGTTGAAAAGTACTGTGAAAGGGGAAATGGAGCAGCTAGTAGAGGAGGTGAAAGGGGTGAGGGATGGGAAGTCCCTGGGAAGAGAGCGTGTTCATTTTCCAGATGAAGATCTGGTATCAGAGAATGTTCACAGATAGTGGGTTGAGCCTAGAAGAGAAAAAAGCGTTTGAGAGATGGGGCAGTCCTCCTTGCTATTTGATACACAAGCCTGAATGCGTCTCCACTCTGGCCCCCAGTTCCTTTGTGTGTTAGTCGGCTCTGTGTCACTGTGATCAAAATAACAAGAACAACTTAGAGGAGGACAGGTTTATTTTGGTTCACAGTTTTGGAGGTCTCTATGCATAGTCCATTGCTGTGGGCCTCAGGTGAGTCAGATTATCAAGGGAGAAGGGCATAGTGAAGGAAAGCTGCTCAGCTCATGGTAGCCAGCAAGCAAATGGGAACAGGTCCGCACCAGAACACCCCTGCCTTTGTTAGCATCCAGTATCTGCATTTGAATTATTCCTCAAATAGACTAATCCACTGATGAGGTTACAGCCTTGATGATCCAATCACTGCCTAAAATCCCTATCTCTGAACCTTGCTGCACTGGGAGCTGTGCTTTCAGCACATGAGCTTTTAGGGGTGCATTCCAGATCCCAATCATAACACTTGGGTTATGGTGAAAGTTGCATTTTTATTGGGGGAAGAATGTGTGGGGGTGAGAGATGTGGTACACGAATCTAACTTGTGCCAAAGTCAACCTCTGTTGCATTAGCTTCCGTGGGGCTTCAGCCCATCACCATTGTCCTGCTTGCAGCCATTGTTGTCTGTCCCTGAGCTTGCCTGCCTAGCTGCCTCACTGGCCTCTGCCCTTAACACAGCCAGCCAGCCAGCCAGCTGCTGCCAGGGTAGCACTTCTAAAACTGAGCTGCTATCCTAACTTAAATCCTTCCTCAGGTGTCTCAGGCCACCAGAGCCCTGAGCTCCTAGGTGCACTTTTCTGTCAACCCCAGGCCGCTCCACTGACTCCTGCTCCCTGCTGCATGCATCACGCCGCTCCTGAATCCTTTCCTTGGCCCGTGCTGTACATTCTCTGGGAAAACTGAACTCTGCTCTCTACACCCAGAATGCTCCTCCCACACCTGGTTCCCCTCCTCCAGGCTTTGTGGCTGCTTCTCAACATTGTTCCCAGGGTTCCATGCTGACAAAGGTAAGATGTGAGTTTATTTTTACCACTTCGCTGTGGTGTTTTTTGAGGATAGAAATTTGTGGATAGAAATTCCCTAAAAGTGCTGTTCTTAAAACAACTAAGTTTAACTAGGCCTGGCGAACTTAATGCGGAGATGTCTTCTAACCTCAAAGATCATATGTTCTTATTATACAGTGAAAAGCTTAATAAAAAAAAGAAAAGGAAGACTTGATGATGTTCAAAAGTATTCCTCTTTGAACACGTATGCCATTTGCTTGCTCTTCCCAGTTTTTCAAAAACAGGGTTTTTTAGTGGTTTATATTTAAAGGAGTACGAACTCCTCTAGGAATATATTGAGAAAACATGTATAACTTGAAAGTACCCTTAGAAAAAAAGAAATTAAGATAAAATGTGTAGCACCTGAAGGTTACATTTAGAATTAACTTCTCTCTCTCTCTCTCTCTCTCTCTCTTTTTTAAAGTACGAGGGATTAAATCACATTCACAGCCCTTTTTATTTTTTGTTTTTAGACAAGGTCTCACTGAGTTACTTAGGGGCTCACTAAGTTGCTGAGGCTGACTTTGAACTTGTGATCCTCCTGCCTCAGCCTCCTGAGTTGCTGGGATTACAGGTGTGGCCACGCCCCACAACTTCTCTTACATCTTTCTGAGTCTACAACTTTTTGACTGTTTGGCTCTAAGAATAAGCACAGACTGATATTACATCAGTTTATATCCTTAGGGAGAGCTTCTGTATACTTTAAATCATCTCTAGATTACTTTAAAATACCTAGAATAACTAAAGGCTATCTAAAGAGTTGTTTTATGGGCTGGAGCGGTGGCTCAGCGGTTTCGGTGCTTGCCTGGCACACACAAGGACCTGGGTTCAAACCCCAGCACCACGTACACAACTAAGTGTTGGAGCAACAAGGCCATGTGAAAAATCTAAATAAAGTTGTTTCTGGGGAAAAAAAAAAAGTTGTTATACTATGTTTTTAGGGAATAGTGATAGGAAAAAAAAAACTCTGTACATGTTTAGTACAGACATATTTTTTTTCCAAATTTTTATCTGAGGTTCGTTCAGCATACATGTGCAGAAGCCCTGGACACCGAGGACTAGCCAACTGTATAACTTAATTTTTCTCCCATAATCTATAGAGAGAGGAGCCAGGGTGGGTTCAGTGATCCCAGGATGCCATCCAATACCAGTCCCCTCCCTTTTGGCATTACTGTTCTTTGTGACCCCCCTGGGTGGGAAGATGGGAATGCAGACTCTTAACTTTGCTGTGGATATGTTTCTACCAGCGTCTTGCCAGAACTGAAACACATGGGCACTCCCAGCTATAAGGCATCCCAGGAAATTAGATTTTGTTGGTTTTTTTGCTTTATTGAGATATAATCCATTTATCACCCTTTTTAAGTGTATAACTCAGTAATTTTCAGTATATTCATAGAGTTGTGTAATCATCAACCGCAATCTAATTGCATTTTATTACCCCTAAAAGATATCCCATACCCATTTGTAGTCACTCTTAATTTCTTTTCCACTTTCAGCCTTAGGCAGCCACTCATATGCTTAATGTCGCCAACAATTTTCCTGCTCTGGATCTTTTGTGTAAATGGAAACAAATAATACGTGGCTTTTCATATCTGTCTTCTTTCACTTAACAAGGTTTTCAAGGTTCCTCTGTGTTGTAGCATAATTAGCAAGTTCTTCATTGTTTTATATTGCTGAAAAATATTCCACTGCGTGGATATTTAACTGTCCATGTATCAGTTAAATTGACCTTTAGTTTCATCACATTCCCATCTGAACAAAATGAGGCTTCCATTGGTAAAGGACATTGAGTGAGGCAGCTGATGGTGGACAACCAGCAATGTCTACCCCTGTGCAGAAATGGACTGGTACCTTCTAATATATTTAGCACTTAAAAAGTTCTGACAGGTGTGTGACGTGCAGTGATTGGGAAGAGTCTTAGTGAATGTAAGTTTCCACATTGGTGAGTAATATTGTTAACTACTGGAGGAGAAAGCCTGGTAGGGGTTACCAGATAAGCTTCTAGCCTATAGGTCTTTGTCCAGGAAACCCTACTTTCCATTGTGACTTTTGTTACTTTGACCTCTGGCCCTGCTGTTTTGCACCAGTCCCTAATCCTGCCACCATTTGATGGATATGGATTTGCAGTTATATATGTTCTTCGGTGCTTGGTGAGCAGTTACTCACCACAGGGCTCCTTTACTCTGGCTTAGTGTGGGTTGGATTGTTACTTTTTCCATCCTGAGAGTACCGTGTACTTTTCAGGGATATTTATTACCTGCAATTAATTTACCCCTTCCTTTGAATAAGTGGGACTATAGAGGATCTAAGTTAAAAAAAAAAAAAGTCTACATTCCTGGTCCCGGATGAAATAAATCTTCATTAGATTCCATGGCTTTCAGTCATTCTTGAATAATAAAGAGTGCTTATTATTATTCAAGCCTCTAACCCCTTCTAGTTTTAAGAATGTTGTAATGAAGATGACTGGCCCAGTGCAATAAGCAAAACTCCAAACTCTTTAAAAAGGCTGAACAACCCCCTCCCACCTCTCCCACCCCATTCCTGCTCCGCAGCTCAAGGCTGCAGTGTGGTTCAGGTCTCTATACCATCTGGCAAAGTCATGTTCTGGAAGTGATTTTGGAATGAATTCTCCGAGCTTCAGTTTCCTAATCTTCAAAATAGAGGATTACCATCTGTACCACTTCTCTCCCAGGTCTCCCTTCCAGATAAATTATAGAGTAAACTTGTTAAGTCTATGTTTAAAGGCCTTGCTTATGTAGCTACATTAACATATTAGTTGATTTGGGAAGAATTAACGTGTGTGTGTGTGGAATTGAGTCCAGGCATGCTTTATACCGAGCCACATCTCCAACCCTTTTTATTTTTTATTTTGATACAGAGTCTCACCAAGTTGCTTAGAACCTCACTGAGTTGCTGAGGCTGGCTTTGAATTTGTGATCCTCCTGCCTCAGCTTCTTGAGTGGCTGTGATTACAGCTGGGCATCACCACGCCCACCTCACATGTTTATAATTTGAGATCTTTGCAGCCACAAACATGGTCAACACTGCCATTTATTCTAGGTTGCTTTCATTAACTTCAATAAAGTTTGATGAATTTTCATGTAAGAGTTACACATTTGTCAACTTCTTTATTCCTTGTGTGTATTATAATGGTTTATAATGCTATTTTGATGTAATTCTTCTAAAAAATAGGTATCCTGATAGGTTATTATTGGCTTATTGCAAAGCTAGTGATTTGGGAGAATTTCTCTTTACCAGGTCTTTACCAGGTCTCTTAGTTAATGATTATTTTTAATTTGAGGGGGCAGGGGGACTAGGGATTGAACCCAGGAGTGCTTCACCACTGAGCCACATCCCCAATACTCAGCCCTTTTTTTAAAAATATTTTTATTTGAAGGCAGAGTCTCGCTAAGTCCTGACTGGCTTTGAACTTGCAGTCCTCTTGCCTGTACCTCCTGAGTCACTGGGATTATAGGTGTGCACCACTGCACCTGGCTTTAAATTAGTTTTAATACGTTGTTGAATTTGGGGTATATTATAGACTCCTACATAAATAATTACAATTTTTGTCTCCCCTCACGTTATCTCTTATTCATGCCTTACTGTACTGGGTGGGATGAGCAATGCAGAACATAGAAATGGAGTTAAGCACTCAGGCCACATCCTGGTCTTAATGGGAGTAGTTTAAATGTGTTCTAAATATGATGTTTGCAGTGGATTTCTGATAGATGTCCTGGAGAAAGTGAAGTGATTCTCTGTGTCCATAAGGACTGTCACCGTGCATTGGTGCTGGGTCTGTCCAGTACTGTCTGTAGCACCGCTTGAGGTGCTGTGATTTTCTCCTCCCCTCCAACAGTGCGGTATTACGTTAATAAATGTCCTAATGTTGGCCGTTGTGCCCTTCTCATATTGACTTTTCTTGGTTACGCCATATTGATGTTTTCTAACAACCAGCTTTTGGAGATGCAGTCTGTTGTCTTGCTGTTCTTAATTGTGTTGATTTCTGCCCTAAATTATGGTATTCTTTTCTTACGTTTGCTTTAATCAGTCTAAAATTCCTGTAGTTTTCTAATAGAAAGGCTTAGACAGTTAATTTTATAGCTTGTTTTTTTCTCTTTTTTCTTTTTTAAAGAGAGGACAGTGAGAGAGAGAGAGAGAATCAATTTTATCAGTTTTCCATATAACTTTTATCGCTCCAACACTTCGCTGTGTACGTGGGGTGCTGGAGTTAGATCCTGCATCCCCACGCATGCCAGGCAAGCGCCACAACCGCTAGGCCACCGCTCCAGCCCCTTTTTTTCTCTTTTCTAATATATGTGTTCAGTACTACAAATTTCTTCTATCCATTCCTTTAGCTGTATCTAAAGAAACTTAATAATTTGTTATTACATTATTTGTATATAATATACATAATTATATTTATTTGGTGCATACAGGTGAGACAGGGGGAAAAGTTAGGCAGTCAGTGTAGGCAGAATAATGTGGGTCAATAAGGAGAAAATTAACTGATGGTCATCTTTCCTGAGAGGACAAAGAGCATCCACTGCCCTAAGTAAGCAGAGGTGCACATCAGCTTCATACCCCCTTCCTAGCAATGGCGATCCAGACAGTGACTCCCTTCTGCTAATAAAGATGCTTGTGGCCCAGGATCAAAGACTAGCTCACACCAGAATTTTGACTCAAGCATGGGGTGCGGGGAGACAATGATTAACCAAAGGGGGAAAATCTTGAGAGAGACTATAAGAAAGATGAGCTGGACCCCATCTTCAAGTTCTCAGCTCCAAGACTCCTTCTCCTGAAGAAGTCTTTTCTTAAATAAACTCTGCTCTGCTTGCCTTGGTGTCCCTCGGTTTCATTCTTCGACTCCGAGAGGACACAAAACCGACATTACAGGTATTACACTGAACTAATCAAATTCTGATTCTATGTTAAGGACCTCTATTAAAATCATTACATTTGTTATCTAACTTGGCTGCACATTGCAATTATCTAGGTAACTTAAGAAATACAGATGTCCAAATTCTGATTTAATTGTTTTGTGTGGCCTGGACATCTTGTGTTAAAAACAAACAAAAAAGCTCTCTCAGGCCTCTAATGTGCAGCCAAACCTAAGGACCACTGTAAGGTGGTATTTAAAGATGTGATCTCCAGACCAACAGCATCGGCCAGGAACTTATTTAAAATGCCTGTTCTCAGGCTCCACCTTGGACCTACTGAATCAGTAACTCCAGAGCGGGGTCCCTGGGGCCTGCGTCTTAAGCCTTCTGGGTGACTCGGATGCTCCTTCAAATTAAAGGACCACTGATCTAACTAGGAAACACAGTGCAGTCCTTGAGAAGGCAAGAGGGAGCCAGGGCTGGTGACAAGTGGCAGGGCTGGCCTTCTCAGACCTGGGGTGCCTTCCCAGCCCAGTGGGAGAAAAGGCAGAAATAATGAAAACAAGCACGGATGGGTTTATAGCTTTAGTGACACAGAGGACAAAGAAGTTTCCTTCTGATGTCTTCTCTACTTTCCAGAATACTAAAGTAAAGTTGAAAGCAAGAAAAGAAGGAGGGCTGTAAGGGAAAGTTGGAGGAGAAAGAAGCAGATAGATATAAAGTATAACAAAATTACCTAACAAACGTCAGGGCCAGTTAGAAGTTCAAGGACTCGAATTAGGGACAGCAGCAGCATAGGTATGTAATTTCTCCAGAGATGTTTATAGCTTGTAGAGACTGTAAAATGAAGCCATAAAACAGCCACTTCCCTGTTCCTAGAAATTGTTCCAGCTGTTTTTGAGGACACAGGTGTAGAACCTGAGGAGCCTGGTGGGATCAGAAGTGAAACCTGAGGAAGGAGAACAGTGCCTAGTGAAATTAGAAGCAAAGCCATGGTTATCAGGGTTCACCAGCATGCCTGTGCTGTAGCAGCCACCTATGACCCTCTGAAGGAGGCAGAGCCACCATGCTGCACAGCCTGCACTGTCTTTGGAACACAAAGGAGGATATTGGCCAACCTCTAGAAGACTTGGAAAATGTCCCAATGGAAAACTGCAATCCAGCCACCCTACTTCCTAGCACCTCAGAAAAGTCCGCTCATGACTATACAGATAATGGAAGAAGTTTATTCAAGGAGACTCACCTGACCAGCTTCTGTAGGATCCAGACCAGGAACTGTTACCCACAGAAGCAGTTTCAGGGACCAGGGCCTCCGGAAGACTGGGTATGCAATGGTAACTCATCAGGAAGTTTGAGAAGCGGGTGCCCTCCTGCCAGGCATGTCAGCTTAGACACCAGAATGTGTAACCTCAATGAGGGCCTTGGATTGTGGGTGAAGGTGCCGCTGATATTCACTCAAAGAGTGTCTTTTCCAGAATTCATGCACATTGGAATAAAGGTTTTATAACCCCAAAAAGGAAGGATATCAAACATATCGAGGAAATACTATGCTTACTGGACTCAATAATGTCCAAAGAAGTGATATACTTCATAGTATACTGCACAGGCCACCAGAAGACTAGCACAGAAGTAGCTAGGGGCAGTCACTTGGCAGACAAAGTTACAAAACAGGCTGCCAGGACGACAGAACCCAAAGTGATGGTACTGCCACTTATCCCAGAACTGGATCTCACTATTTTTAGACCCAAATTCTCAGCATTTGAACTAGACAGGGCAGATGAAAGAGTTCCTCAAGATGCCATCCCATCGGGTCACTAAAGAAGGATGAATTTGTAATGGGTGGGGAATAGTGTTAACACCTGAACACCTGATGGAAGAGAATGTCAACTATGCCCAGCAAAGCACTCACTACTGCAGCGATGCCACCTGTGATTAGTTGCAAAGGTTTATCATAGGGACAGATGTGCAGAAAACTAGAAAAGGTGGTCCATAAGCGTATCATCTGGGCGAAAAACAATCTGAGGACCAGATCACTACTAGTTACTCAGGCTCAAACCTGAGGATCACAGGCTGGAGAACATGGCTGATGGGTTTTACCATCGTGCTGAAGGCTTCAGGAAATGATAGGTACTTCCTGGGTTTTGTGGACATCTTCTCTGGATGGGTTGAAGTCTTCTGCAGCACACAGAAGGCATCAGGTAACCAAAACCTTGTTATAAATAGACAATGCCCTGCTTCAGCTGGAGTAAGAACAGAGGAGCTTCCAAAGATAACCCAAGCGGTGCCTGGGACCTTGGGAAGTCATTGGAAATTGCACACTTCCCAGAGGCTCTAGTCCAGTGGAGAAACAGAAAATGAATCACACTTTGGAAAAGGATGATTGCCAAGATACACCAAGAAACAAACAACTTGGGATTGCAGTGGCCCAGAGCAGGACGCACAGGCCCTTGCCTTGGCCTCCAGAGGCAGCGTGTTCAGCTCCCTGGAGTCTGCAGAACCATCTTGCACACCTGTGCCTCAAGAATAGAGTTCAGGCCCTGGAAGTGGAGAGTGATGTTCAGCCCCCAAAACAAGCTCATCAGCAAGCCTGCTACCACATGCAGGCCCTGATTCGCTGTGCACGGGTACAGTATCTCTCACCTGATTGGAGGTCGAGGGACAGACAGGGCTTGGCAGGTCCAAATCGTCACCACTGTTTGTCATAAAATATTGTCTGTTTCTCTGCTTTAAGATAAGGGTGACCCCCAGAAATAAAGCTCTATTGAAACCCAACAAAATGAATGCTATATGGAGGACCTTTTTTTTTTCTCTTGGTACCCGGGACCAAAACCAAGTGCATTTAACCACTGAGCCACATCCCTTTTATTTCTTTATTTTGAGACAGGGTCTCTGCTGAGGCTGGCTTTGAAGTTAGAATCTTTCTACCTCCCCCTCCCTCAAATTGCTGCTATTACAGGCATGTGCCACCGTGCCCTGCTGGGAGACCTTCCCTAAGCCTGAATGTTTCTGCTTTGCCTAAAACCCGGAAAACCCATCATCTTGAGGACCAACTGTAACCCAAATGGAATAGCCACGTGAGGTTTTACCCACATGTCAGTAAAACTAAAGGGGATGAGGCCCTGGGTTCAGCACACAAGGGTAAAAATTACGCCCATGCCCATGCAGAATCAGGATTCTCCTTGGTCCTCTTTAAATACTCAGACTGGTTATGTTCTATACAGAAGGAGACAAGGGGACTATGATAGTTTTAAGTGTGAGGTGTCCCCCCAAAACTCACATGTGATAATTCAGGAAGGCTAAGGTGAAATGATTAAGTTAGAAGAGACTACCCAATCTGAGTTCATCGCCTGATAGGGACTAACTGGTATGCTAGGGGGTGGCTGGAGGAGGTGGGTCACTAGGGGCATGCCTTTGGGGTATATATTTTGTATCTGATGGAATTTCTCTCTGCTCCCTGGAGGCATGCCTTAGGCCATGATGTCCTGCCTCACCTGGAGCCCCAAGGAATGAAGCTGGCCATCTGTGAACTAAAACCTCTGAAACCGTGAGCCCCCAAATCAACTTTACTCCTACAATTGTTCTTGTCAGGTCCTCGAGTCACAGCAACAGAAAAGCTGACTGAAACAGGGAGCAAGCACCCAAATGCTGGATGGTGATGGAAAGCTGGACTGGTGGCTATTTTTGTGAACCATTAACAGATCTTAAATGGCTTTTAAGGAGAAAGAACAAGAGCAAAAAGTGTCCCACCCCTGTGTCCATCGACCTAAGATGAAAGTTTCAGTCTTGGATCCTTTTCTTTTGGAATTTTGTCCTTTTATGTCAGCATTCCTGAGAAATGGAAGGAAAATGCTATGGTCAAAATAATTTAATTCCTCAAACCCTGATCTGTGTCCCTAAATAGCAGTAAGTAGCTATAATGGTAATAGACTCTCCTCAGGAGGGAGATTGAAACCATGTGATAAAGGTTTCGGTGCTTGCCTGGCAATCACGAGGACCCGGGTTCAAACCCCAGCACCACGTACACAACTGAGTATTGGAGCAACTAAGGCCATGTGAAAAACTAAATAAAGTTGGTTCTCTCTCTAAAAAAAAAAAATATCTATCTATCTATCTATCTATCTATCTCCTGGTGCCATAGTATTGGCTTCAATGCGCATCAGGCATCAGGAGGGAACCCTTGCTCAGTAACAACCGGTGCAGAGAAGGCAGCCAGATGGGGTTCACCAGGAGCGGGATGTGGCCAGATGAATATTTATAAAAGATGGAGAGGTGAGAGAGTTGTGTGTGTCTTTTAATGGAATGAGGGACTAAAAATGATAAAAGTGGGAAGAAAGAGAAGCCCAAACTGGTAAAGAGACCATCTGATTGGAAATTTGAGATGGGTATGGAAGGAAAAGGCCAGAATCATCCAAAGAGTTCTAAAGCAACTCAAGAAGAGTTCTATTCTTAGTAGAAGGGTGGATTTGAATAAAATCCATCCTTGGTCAATCAAGGCAAGGAAATGTGTTTTTTTTGGGGGGGGGCCTGGTCTGGTGGTCAATAACTCTCCTACGAGAATTAGTAATCACAGGGCGCAAGTTTGAACTTTAACAACCATATGCACAGTTCAGGTAACTATCAGCTGTTACATTAGCATTAGAAATGGAATGCTGGTGGGACTGGAGCGGTGGCTCAGTGGTTACGGGGCTTGCCCAGCATGCGTGAGTATGCACCCCAGTACCACATGTACAACAGCAAAGTGCTAGAGCAATGAAAGCCACATGAAAAACTTAATAAAAACTTGATTCTCTTTCTCTCTCTTTCTCACTGTCCCTCTCTCTTTAAAAAAAAAAAAAAAAAAGTGGAATGCTGGGTTGGCTACAACCCTTGGGAGCAAATAGGAAACCTGCATGGAGACAAATATGTTCTACCCGGGCCCTACAGAATTTTGAAAAATGAGGCAAAGGAGATTATGAGGTCACAGTGCAAACTTTGGGATTGCAAGAGAAAGGAAGCCACAGTGAATGATCGCAAAAGCACAAGCAGCTTTAAACTTGCAAGAACCCCAAGAAATGGCTTTACAGATTATTGGGGTTTCTAAATTTTTAAATATGTTTAAGCTGGGTGTGATGGTACACACCTGTAATCCCAGTGGCTCAGGAGGCTGAGGCAGGAGGATCACAAGTTCAAAGCCAGCCTCGGCAATTTAGCAAGACCCTGTCTCAAAAAATAAAGGATTGGGGATGTGGCTCAGTGTTTAAGTGCCCCTGAGTTCAATCCTTGGTGTGTGTGTGTGTATATATAGAACTGTGTGTGTGCCAAGAACTGTGGCACATGCCTGTAATCCTAGCTATTTGGAGACTGAGGCAGGAGGATCACAAGTTTGAGGCCAGCCTAGGTAACTTAATGAGACCCTGTCTCAAAAATGAAGAAGGGTTGAGGATAAAGTTCCAATGGTAGAGCATTCCAGGTTTAATCTCTAGTACTGCACCACACCCATATTGCATACATAAAAAAATACTATTTCTGGGCTGGAGCGGTTGCTCAGTGGTTACAGCACTTGCCTTGCATGCATGAGTATGTGGGTTCAAACCCCAGCACCACATACACAATGAAGTGTCCAAGCAACGAAAGTCCATGAAAAACTAAATAAAATTGTTTGTCTTTCTCTCTCTTTCAGTAACCCTCTCTCTTTCTAAAAAAAAAAAATTAAAAAAATTCTAATATAACAATCATGTTTGCAATGATTTAAAAAATACCATATGACATAAACAGCCACGAAGGTAAAAAATATATATTTAAAAAGAAAAAAGAAAGCTTTTATTAATTAAAATATGACTATTGAACTTCAAATTCCAAAACAAGCAGAAGAGCCATCAGGGCAAAATACTTGATGAATCAGAAGGCAGCTTACAGGGCCCAAATTTAGAAGAGAAAGTAAAAAAAAGGAAAAACATTACGGAGAGGCTGAGAGACATGGAAGATAGAACAGGAAAGGGCAATATTAGCTTTCAAAAATATTTTATTCTTATTGTTAGCTTTTATTAACTCACCAATAAACTGATCCTATCTTCATAGTCTGGCATTTTCTTGCAGACAACAGGAAGTGAATCAAATGCTTATTGTAAGTATACTAGGTTATAAAAATATATTTTCCTTAGACCTTTAAAATCAATTTCAAGGCAACTTCCTAGTCTCCTGTGCCTAGATGAGAAAGTACATTTGTTAAAAAAAAAATATTGTGTACTTTCTAATTTCACTACTAAAAAAATTTAAACTTAAAAAATATCAAGACACCTAATTTTTCAGGAGGGGATGAGAGGGAAGGCCATTGGTTATGAAATCATCTTGGGGATACCAGTAGCTCCCTTTCATGGTAAGTCAGTCAACAGTGTCAACTCTAGAAAGACATTCTAAGTGATGTGCCTGCTGGTGAATTGGAACAGGGAGTTGAGGTCTAGGTCATGGGTCAGTTCTTTAGTGGTTCATGGCCACATGGTACAGCCCAACCCCATCAGGCGCCCTATGGTCTCAGGTCTGGGTCCAGAGGTCAGGGACACTGGGCTGGCTGAAGTTGTTACCAGTACTAGGAAAGCCGCTCAGCCTCTGGCTGACTTGAGGGTTGAGTAAATAAGGGAACATTAAGCAGACCCCGTATGATGCCATGGCACACAGCTGTCGGAAAGGCCACCAGTGAGACTCACGTAAAAATTCCCTATATGTGGCCACCTCACTCTGTTGGTCAACATTAAGGATGAATCTCTCACTCTGTTTCTTTTAACAGTATCTTAGAAACCAGCCTGTCTCTGGCATGCCTCTCTCCAAACCTTTCCAATATATTTATCTTTTTCCTGCCAGTAGGAGCTCTTGGAGTAATGAATCCTGTAAACATATGTTTCTCAGTGGGAAGGAGCAGTAAAAGTACCTTCACTTGGTCAATAAAATTACTCTCATGCTCCAAGAAATCCTTTAATAAACGGTAAATGCTACAGGAAGTTACAGAGGAAGGGCTGGAATGACCCTTCTGTGCTGGGGAAATGACAGTGTGATAGACGAGAAAACCCACAGGTCTCTGTTCCATGGTTCTGTTTGATCCCACTTGTTGCAGGAAAATTTCTTACAACACATTTTCAGAGCTTGAGTAATAATCAAAATGGGGAGGGATGGGGCAAAAAGTAACTGACAGCCAGCGTAGTGCTGAGGAGAAATGGGAGCAGCAGGCCCCAAAACGGATGCCATTGCCAGAGTCTGGAGAGGAAGGTAGGAGGGGCTGCCAGTGACACTGCAGTCCCTGGAGAGGATGGGGACTGCAGAGGGCTTGTCAGAGACCCCAAGTTCTGCCCCTGGATGACTCAGGAGTAAAGGGGCTCCCTGGAGGGCTCTGGTGGGGGACTGAGAGGGAGAGAATGAGTTTAGCTGGTTCTTGGGTTGAGGTGGGACATCCTTCAAGGGTAGGGGGCAGGAGGACATCCAGATGGTCCTGTGGGGGGTCCTGGGCACAGAGCAGATATCTAAACAGGCAAAATCATTGAGAAGACCGGGATAGGAACCAAGGGAACCTCCAACATTTGGGGGAGTGGGAGAGAGCTGGAGCCTGTGCAGAAGGCTTGAAAAGCCCCAAGAGAATGGTTGAAGGGAGAGGGTTTCAAGAAGGATGATCAGCAGAGTCAGGAGGATGGCCGAGTAAAGGCCACAGAAACTGGCAGTCAGGGAGCATGAGGCCTGCAGAGGAGCCATCCCAAAAACAGGGACATTGTCCCAAGTAAAGGAGTGGATGGTGGCTCCTTTCCCAGGGCGACAGAGGAGGGAGGAAGCAAAGATGGGAAAATCATTGGTGAATAAGATCATAAATGGAACAAGGTCTGGGAGACCAGAGGGAAGGGGATGGTGGTGTTCACAGGAGGGAAAGTGAGATGAGACGCTCTTCTGAAAGAGGGATGTTATCCCCGGACCCTGGAGTGGCCTTTCTCCAGCAAGAAGGGGGAGCTGCTGAGTAGAGCTGAGATGTCAGGGTTAGAGGGGAAGGGGAGAGAGGTCAGCAAAGGAAGTTAGAGGGGAGGACGAGGGTTAGCAACTAAAGGCGAGGAGCAGGAGGAAATGACAACAGGTCTGCAATACCAACTGGACAGGCCATGGCAGTCAAGAAGGCCTCTGGCCTACCCACTGCCTGTGTTTACTGGGTCAGTCCTTTTCCTGAGCCCTGGGCATCAAGGCCTATTGGTGACCACCCAGCCTGCAGCAGCTTCTCCTCCAGGAACACTCTGCCCCCAGGCCAGTACACCCTTATAGCTAGTATAAGTATCCTGGCTTTGCTTGGTGTCCTGAGGTGTCCTCCTCTCACCACAGATTCCAGGACATCGAGGGGTGGCTTCCCATGTGATTCCTGCTGGACTTCCTGCCCATGCTTAGGGGTCCTCCAACAGTCCTGGCTCAGGGGGCTGTGAGGAGCGTCACTGGAGTCAGGAGGCTGGGAGACAGCCCTGCTAGGAAGGTATCCAGACTGGAGCGACAGAGGCCTGGACCAAAGAGGCAGTGCTGGAGTGAAGAGAAGAGGGAGTCTCAGAGACAGAAGCAGTGGGCTGAATATGGGGGTGAGAAGAGAGACCAAGGCTAGTCTCTCACTGCAAGGGGCACCGGATATAACCTGAGTGGAGGACTTCTGAGTAGGAAGTTCACAGGGTGCATGTGACACTCTAGAACAAGAGAGGAGCCACCCTCATGTCTGTTCTCCACAGGGCCAAGCCAGCCCAGCTCTGGGAAGGCTGTGGGAGGCCAGGCTGACAGGACCACCTCAGGCCCTGCCCCTGCCTTGGGAACAACCAGACCAGACCCTTCTCACCAGCTGAGAAGAGAAACCCACGCCTTTGATCTCATGTGATGCAGTTCTCCACTGGATGGGCATTTTTGGTCTTTATCTCTGGGAAAGAGAATATTTGTTTTCCTACAGATTCTTGGATAAAAAGGACTGAGCTTGCAAATAAACATTTTAATAAAAATGAGGGAGGCAGGACAGAGGGAGAAAAACCCTGCTGATTCCAGTTGATACCAAAAGTAATTTCCTTCCTCTCAGTCACACCCTGGGACTAATTAGAAAACCAAACTCTTGGACAGAAGTGACCACCACTCAGATAAACAGATGGCCATGTGTGTCCAGCAGCACTCGCATCCTGTGGGCAGTGGCTCCAGCCCCTCTCCATGGGACCACTGTCCCTCCCTAGGGGTCACCTGTGTCCCTGGAGATGAGCTTCCCGTGTACTCTGCTTCCTTGGCCTTCTAAGCAAACTCAGCTTCAGAGCCTCTCCTTCTACACACACTGCACTTTAACTGGCCGCTCACGTGTTCCGCAGCTACCCCTAGAATATGAGGACAGCGTGTCCTCCTTGGGTTCTCCATTCTCACATGGTGGCAGAGCTTCTCAGCTGTTCTAGTTGAACGAACAAACCAACGACAGACTCCTCAACCAGCAGATCAAATCCTTCAAGCGAACTCAAAAAAGACTGGTTTTGAGCTGGGTGCCGTGACGAATGCCTGTCATCCCAACTACTCGGGAGGCTGAGGCAGAGGATCACAAGTTCAAAACCAGCCTCAGCAACTTAGCAAGGCCCTAAGCAACTTGTGAGACCCTGTGTCAAAAAATGAAAAGGGCTGGGGCTGGGGCTCCGGGATGCACTCATTGTGTGACCCCTCTCTGCTTCTGTTTCCTCAACTGTAAAATGGAAACAGTCCGATTTCACAGGATAATTCCTGTGGTTAGCATAGTGCCCGGTGTGCAGAAAGCAGTAGCCGCCTAGAACACTCCAAGAACAGATGTGGCCCCATATGACCCCTACCTGCTATAACATAAGCCTCTTGCAAACCTCCATCACCTCCAGAACAAAGTAAGCTTCTGCACGTCAGGCCCTGTGGCACAAATGTCATTTACGCCTTGAACCTTTACTCCTGCCTCTGCCTTAGACAGTATGCTCCAATAGTACCAACTCACTACAGACCTAAAAAAAAAAGTAAAATCAACTTTTATTTGTTTGACAGATATATATGACTGTGCCCACTAACAGTGTCAGTCACTACTCTAATGAATGAATTTTCCTTCCTGGAAAAGTACATCCACTCCTAGAACAGATCAACACAAGGAAGAGTCTGTTTTCCATCTTGTGTCTAGGAAGTGATACTGAATCCAGTTTCCTTATTTTTAAATAAGAGTTAGGTTACCATCCTTTCATCTCTGAAATGCAATGTGGAGCTGAGGTGGCTATGGAAAAAGAACAATATATCTACTTTTAAATCTTAAATTGCTTAAATGCTCTTGAAGTGTCACATCCTGTGGGAAAGGAACAAAGTTCCTTTAAGAGGAACATACCACACAGGAGCCAGACAGGGAGGCTGGCAACAAAGAGGAGCTGAAGAATGCGAAGAGGTCCCAGGTGGCGGGGAAAGTGCATCCGGGGAAGCCCCTGGGTGTGGAGCCAGGCCAGGTTTCCACTGAGTCGGGAGCCAGGCTCCTGTCTCTTGCTTTTCCTGCCTTCCCAGAAGAGGCCAGAAGGACCCTCAGGGAGTACTTGCAAGACAAGAGGTTACTTAGCTGACCAAGAATGCCGGAGAGGTCAAAGAAAGTTGCCCCTCTCCTTTCGACTAAGTCATCTGTGGGTCCTTGATGGAGTGAGCAAAGGCCAGGAGGGGCCCTGCCTAGAGATTCCAACACAAAACTCAATCACAGACGTGCCAAGAATTGCGCTTCCCGATGAGGACGCCATGGTCAGGACAAACCTATTCTGGCTTGAGCCAAGGTGAGGCTAGAGGAGCTTTATTTAGAAAATTAACTCTGGAACCAGGATCCATGGCCAGTTCCTACTTGAGTCTCCCAAAGCCCCCAGCAGTATCTTGTTCTCAGACAACTTCTATAATGTTCTTTAGATACGTATTAAAATAATGCTGGAACCAAGCAGAATTCAAAAATTAACAAGCCTCATCTGAACAAAATTCTTGTCTAAATAAAGGTATATAAAATATATCCCAATACTTTCATGGGATATATCATCACATAAATGTTTAAACTCTTTAAGAATTTCTATAGGGAATAGGGATTTAACTCAGTGGTACCTGATTGTCTCATATGAATGAGGCTCTGGGTTCAATCCCCAGCACCACCACTGAGCAAAAGGAAGAAAGAAAAACATTTCTGTGGAGATGTAGCCAATCCCTCCAAAGGCCCTAGGCAGTCAGAAAACAGACCGGGAGCAGAAGTGCTTTGTGCTAACACTGGGGAATGTCCATTGTCACACTGGGGGAATGTCCATTGTCACGTGTGATTATTTGTATTTGGGATGGATTGGGAGGATTTATGGAGATGGAGGGCTTCAGGTCTCTGAGCACCACCATGCCCCTGCCTTGGCCCAGTGGTAGCAGATGTCCCAGATCCTGAGCTGGCTGTGGGACTCACCCACAGATGGTGAAGCCTGCTCTATTGGAGACCAGCCTAAGGCCTGGGAGGTGGCTTGGTGGAGAGGCAATCTGATCATGACTCGCCACTGACTCTGGGACCTTGGACAAATCCCATGACCACCCCAAGTGTTCTTATTGGGAGAATGGTGGTGCTAACTATCTGGATTATTGAGAGGATTCGGTGGGATAGTGTCAAATGGCACTCTCAAACTTTTCCTTGAAAGTAGCCTGAAGGTGGGCTGGAGCGGTGGCTCAGTGGTTTTGGTGCTTGCCTGGCAAGCACGAGGACCCGGGTTTGAACCCCAGCACCATGTACACAACTAAGTGTTGGAGCAACAAAGGCCATGTGAAAAGCTAAATAAAGTTGTTTCTCTCTTTCTCTGTCTCTCACTGTCCCTCTCTCTTAAAAAAAAAAAAAAAAAAAAGTAGCCTGAAGGGGTGAGCCCTGGGGACAGAGACACAAGGGTCTTTGGCCAGCCTGAGGATTCTCAAGGCCTTCTGCTTCATCCAAATTCGAAAAAGTTTGATTTGATTTTATATCTGTGCTGAACATAAAAATGTTACTTTCCCAATGTAGCTTTCCTCCCAGATCTTTGAGGAAAAGTTAATGCCAAAATAAAAAGAGCCCTGGGCATAGGTAGGGCAGGGCCCTAGGGTGTGAGCAGCCCAGTCCGGGGAGCTAAGGGATGGGAGGGCCTTGGTAAGCCATAAACATCACGTGCATGTTGCTGACTGTTTTATTGCTACAACCCAGAAGAGAGAAGATGTGAGAGTGAATGAGCAAGTGGCCGGGTCTTGCCTAAGAGGGGGAGCATTTGCTCAGAGGGGCAGATCAGTAAGGCTTCCTAAGGTGGCCTGGCCAGGCCTCAAAGGATAGCACAGAGTTGCTCTTGCCCTGAGAATGTCACGTCACATCTGTTAGCCCAGGCCCTTGAACTCTGATGCTCCCAGTGGGAGAAACAGCCTGGCTCCACGTGGCCTAGATTGTTGTCCTTGTCCAAAAGGGTACTGCCTTGTGGCACAAGGCCAAGTCAGGTCCTAGAATCTCTTTTTTTTTTTAGAGAAAGGGAATCAATTTAATTTATTTATTCATATATTTACATCTTTTTTTTTTTTTTTGGCTTTTCAAACATCTAGTTGTGTATGTGGTGCTGGTGATTGAACCTAGGTCCTTGTGCATGCCAAGTAAGTGCCCTACTGCTGAGTCACTCTCCAGCCCCAGGTCCTAGAATCTTGATCTAGTTGGTTCCTTCCAGGCCCTGTGGGCTATGAAGTCTGTGACCCATGGTAGGACACATAAAAGACACCTGATTATTTTGTTTCCTCCAGAAAGTATCTGAAAACCCCAGTGCAAGGGATTCTTGCTCACCAGATCCTTCCGAGAGTCCCCTGACTGACGGTTGGCTTCCCAAGTGTGGGGAATTGCAGATTGGAGAATTGTGACCATGCATTTAGAGGCACACCTCAGGGAGATGTGAGCAATGACAACAGCCGGACTGAGACCAGGCCAGAGGGAAGGGAGGGATGGCAAGAAGAGGGAGTGTCTGCAGGACCTGGGGTTCACTGCATGAAGGAGGAGAGAGTGCTGGAAAAACCTTTCTACTCATCCACTATTGCCTTGAGGGTTTTCACAGTAACCCTGAAAATAATGTACATCAGCTCTCACCTTCATGTTCTTCCAAGACCTGATCAGAAGCATTAACTTTGCAATGCACAGCTTGCTCCTTTACATGGAATCCAGTTTCTCATCCTGTGCTCCCTGGCTCTAACATGGTGGTGTAAGTCTCTCTGGGCTTCTTTGTCCCAGCTTCTGGGGCCTTGATGGAACCAGACACATTCTTTGCCAGCAGTAAAGATGTCCCCGCCATCATCACCTCCAAACTCTTGCCATCACTGTGTACTCCTATATCCTGTGCCTACCTCAACATTGCCATCAAACTATTTCCTCCACTATCTCAATTAACCATCCACCACTACTACCCTCCTCCCACCCCAGTCATCACCAGCACCCTCATCCCCATGTCCACCATTGTCGCTGCTGTTCATCGAGTGTTCATTACATCCTGTCCTGTGGAAAACCCTTTTCAACCATGGCCTCCATTGGCTATTCTCCACCATCTTGCCTATTTTAGAATTCTCTCTCTCCTATTGGCCCACATCTCTGCCTGGAAATTTGTCCCTTGCTTCCAAAAGTGGAAAGCTTTCATCAGTGTTTAAACCCTCATCACTTTCTAGGAGGAGGTAAGAAAGTCCCAAATGCATGTTGGATCAACGCAACTGGTTTCACAAATTTCTTTTAAAATCGCCTCTGCATACCTAACAAGCCATCACCAGCCCTCCTCTCATGGTATTCGATTAGTAGCCAGTTCCTTGAAACGCTGTTTACATTCACAGCTGCGTTCGAGTGGGATGACCTGGCTCTGCTGTTAAGCAAACTGGATGACACCTTGTAAGTTATTGTGGCATGGCCTTGATCCCCCATCATACATTTCCACTGTGTTTTGTTTAGTCTTCTGTCCTGTGGCTCGATCGGTTACATTATGCTATACATGGGTGACTCTATCACTGTGGCCTTGTGAAACTTTTACATTCAGCCAGTTGGATAGGGGAACAGTGTTATCTCAAGGCGATTACAAACTAGGTCAAGCACCTACTTGTCTCCTTTTCGGTCCTTTGGACATCCTCTTCTACGTTCCTCTTAATGCCTTTTGCTCATTTTTCTGTTATTTGGGTTTTTGTTAGTGAATTGTTGTTCTCTGTCTATCAGGTATGGAAGCCCTTTGACAGTTATGTTTCTTATAAATATTTCGGCCACTGTGTTTGCCTTTTTATGGCCTTGATGGTATCTTTGGATGAACAGATTCTTTTCTTTAATGTAATAGAATGTGCTAATTTTTGCCCTTATGGTAGTGCTTTCTGCTTGAGACAGAGTCTTGCTATGTGGTTCATGCTGGCCTTCATCACCTGGGCACAAGTGATCCTCCTGCCTCAGCCTACCAAGCAGCTGGGACTCCAGGTGTGTGCTGCCACACCTCGCTTATGGGAGTGCTTTCTGTGCATTATTTAAAAATAAATCTTTATCTCACGATTATAGGATATCCTTCTTTATTATCTTCTAGACTCTTTATTGTTTTGTATTTCACATTTAGGTCCATAGTCCACCCGGAATTGAGTTTTGCACATGATTGGATATCACAGTTAAATTTCACTTGTATTTTATGTGGTTGTCTCCTGGCTCCAGAGCAATTTACCATTCACCGCTCCGCAGTGCCATCTTCGACTTAAGCAGGTTTGCTTTGGTGTTCATGGACTGTGTATTTTCTTCCCCTGGCTTTTGTCCACACCATATCTTCTAGATTGCAGTTGCTCTGCAGCATTTCACCTCTAGAGCACGTTTTCCATGTTGTTTTCTCTTTAAGAGACCTTGGCCCTTCTTAATCCTTTGTATTTCCATATACTTTGTAAAATCACCTTGATAAGTTATGTAAAACAGCGATATTTTAAAAACCCTCATGATACATTTTGATTGGTAACACACTAGTCTTGAATCTAGAGATTGGACTGGAGAGAACAATATTCTATTTCAAATATTTCTTTGGTTCCTTTCTCGTTTCTCTTTCTGGTGTTTCTATTACATATATTTACACTTTTTATAATTGTCCCATAGTTTGGGAAAATTCTATTCTGTTTTTTTCTTCTTTGCATTTCAGTTTGGGACATTTCTGTTGACACATTCTGAAGTTCATTGATTAATTCCATGTCCATGTCCAGGCTACTAGTGAGCCCGTCGAGGCCGTTCTTCATTTCTGTTATAGCGTTTTTCCTTTGCTTCTTTTTTTTTTTAAGAAGAGCAGAGAGAGAGAGAGAGAGAGACAGATAGAAGCAATTTTTATTGAGTTTTTCACATGGCTTTGGTTGCTCTGACACTTAGTTGTGTACATGGTGCTGGGGTTTGAACCCGTGTACTTGCGCATGCTGGGCAAGCACTAACCACCGGGCCACCGCTCCAGTCCCTCCTTTTCTTCTTTCCTTTTTCCAGTGCTGAGGATTGAAACCAGGGCCTTGCTAGGCAAGCATTTCACCACTGAGCTACGTCCCCAGCCCGGTGTTTTTGATTTCTCACCGTTCCTTGTGATGTTGTCTTAAAGCTCCCATTTGTCTGCTTACTTACACATCTGTGTGCAATCCATTTTTTTCCATTAGTGCTTTCAGTATATTAATCATAGTTTTATTTTTTTTAAAGAGAGAGGACAGTGAGTGGGTGAGAGAGAGAATCAATGCTATCTAGTGTTTCATGTGGTTTTCATTGCTCCAACGCTTCATTTTGTATGTGGCGGTGCTGGGGTTCGAACCCGGGTCCTCGCGATTGCCAGGCAAACGCAGTAACTGCTAAGCCACCACTCCAGCCCCAATCATAGTTAATTTTAATTCCTGATCTCACAGTTCCAATCTCTGTCCTGTCTACATCTAGTTCTGATGCTTGTTCTGTCTCTTTAGTCTGTTCTTTTTCTTTCTTTTTTTGTTTTGCCTCTTAGTATGTCTTGAGATTTTTGTTCGGAACCTGACATAATGGCTTATGTAAAGGAAACAGGTAGAGAAGACCTTGGTGTGAGGTTTGATGTCTCTTTTGTCAGGACTTGGGCTGTGTTCACTGTGTGCCGTACTTGTGGGGTAACAGGTTAGCACTTCCTCTAGTGCTCTTGGGTTTGTCTTCCCTGTTGTCTACGGGCTTTCCAGAGTCTCCTCCTTAAACAGGATGTGAGACTGTCATGAGGATCCTGTTGGCTGTAATCCCCTGTTATTCTGCAGGAGTCCTGTCCACAGGATGGTGAGGTGTGGAGGGAGGGCAAGCATTCTATAGTCCAAGCATTGTGTCCCAGGCTTACAGTGGGCCTGCACAGTCCCAGGTGCTTCTCAGATCCCCAATCCTTACATGGGGGCTGTGGAAACTAGAGCAGGGGGTTTGGTTTCCCTTTCCTGGGTTGGTTAGGGTCTGATAAATCCAAAGTCAGATTCTGGTAAGACAGGTTCCTCTGGGTGAGAGCCTTGTTAAGAACAGACAGTTCTTACTTTCACCTTCCACCTCTTTCCAGAAGCACCACGAAACCCTTCTCCAGTCTTCACATGAGAATCTGGTGGGCAGCATGCAAGGTCCTCCCACTATGCATCTGCCCAGAGGTTTTAACTCTTAGGCTAGCCCACCTGGAGCCTCCAGCAACTTGTTGATCTACATATTCCCGGCAGTGCCAGCTCTGGCTGAGGGCCTCTGCTCTGGGTTTCTCCCGGTGAGCTGCGGATCTCTGTGTCTGCTTGACTATCTCCCCAGCGTTTAGGGTGGCAGTTTGCCCTGTGATCTCAGTTTTCCGATGGATCTAAGAATTGTTGATTCTCAGTTTGTTCACTTTTTCTTGTATAAGGATGGGAATAACAACTTCCAAGATCTTTACAGGCCAAACCAGAAACGGGAGGTTCATTCTTTCAGTGTACATTCCTAACCACTGAACATGGCATTTCTTTTTAGATCATATGAAATTCTCTTAAAACGTTTTGTCATTTTCTCCAGAGGGGCTTAAAAACACCTCCTGGTAGGGCTGGAGTGCGGACTCAGTGCTTGCCTGGCATGCGCAAGGATCCAGGTTTGAACCCCAGCACCACGTGCGCAACCAAATGTCAGAGCAATGAAAACAAGATGAGAAAATGAAATAAAATTGATTCCTTCTCTCTCTCGCTATCCCTTTTCCTCTTTAAAAAAAAAAATCCTCTTGGTAGATTTATGTCTAAGTATTTAAGATTAGTTCATGACATTGTAAATGTAGCTTCTTTATAATTTAATCATGTGTCTATTGCTATTTTTAGTAGCTTTATTGATATATCTCTGTACCATAAAGTGATTCAAAAATATATCATTTTGGTTACATTTACAGAGTTGTGCGGCATTCACTACCATCGAATATTAGATCATTTTCATTCTCCCAGAAGGAAAGCTTGTATCCATATCCAAGATTAACAAAGCCAGAAAAACTAAATTTTATAAGTGAAGAATTAAAGGTTGTTTGACTTTTTTTTAAGAAGGGGGGGTGGAGGTCTTTATGACAATGAAAGAAAGAAAGAAAACAAAAATATTTAAAGACCCAGACATTGCTGAAGCGGTAGGAATGGGGTTTAAGCAGTAATGAACTATCGCTATGTGAACCGAACTCCGCTTCAGTTTGAAACAGAGGTGACTGAGCATTTTAAGGGAGAATGAGAGAATGGAAGGAGGACATGAAGTAGAGCCAGGGAAGTAAAAACTTATAAAAGGTGGGAAAGAGGAGTTGGTCCATGTGAAATCCAATAGGTTTGCTACCTAGTGATTCTCAAATTTAGATCCCCCTCGACGCCTGGCCCTGAGGCTGAGAGGCAAGGTCTCCATCTCCAGTTATTGGTGGGAACAAGCAATAGGTGATTCTTTGGCAGCCTTGACTTTTTGCAGATAGTGTCCTAGGGCTTGGTGCTATTAGAAACAATATTAGTGTTCAAATCTTTATAGGGTAACTTTGAGGCCTAGTCGAGAATGGGGCTCAGAGAATCCTGGCTAGAGTGTGGTCAAGGAAATAATCTCTGTTACTTATTAGCAGTTAGTCCCCACTCTGCACCCTTTCCCACAGGCAACCACTGGTCCTCTCTTTGTATAGATTTGCCTAGTCTGGAAGTTTCCTATGGATGAGAACAGCATTCATCTGGCTTACTTCATTTAGCGTAATGCTTTAGGTTTACTTGTGTGGTACCATATATTAATACACTATTCCTTTTTTTTTTTTTAAGAGAGAGGATGGTGAGAGAGAAAGAGAGAGAGAATCAATTTTATTTAGTTTTTCATGTGGCTTTTGTTGCTCCGAGACTTCATTGCATACGTGGTGCTGGGGTTTGAACTCCCATACTCGCGCATGCTGGGCAAGCGCCGTAACCACTGAGCCACACTGTTCCAGCCCCTTGGTTTAGCATTTTGAGGAACTTCCCAACCATTTTCTAAAGTGGTGGCACCATTTTATATTCCCACCAGCACAGTCTGGTGGTTTCATTTCTTTCAAATCTTTGCCAATGCTTGATATTGTCAATCTTTTCTATCATACCGTATAAACACGATGCAGTAGTATCTTACTTTGGTAAGATTTTGATTTGCATTTTCCTAATGGCTAATGGACTGTGATTGCTTCCACATTTCTGTTATCATAAGTAGAACCTCTATGAACATGGGTGTACAAATATTTCATTGAGGTTCTGCTGTTAATTCCTTTGCATATACCCAAAAGTGGAATTGTGGAATCATACGGTAATTGCATTTCCAATATTTTGTGGGACCATCATACTGTTATCTACAGCAGCTGTTAATATTTTACATTCCCACCAAAAGCGCACAAGTGTTCCAAGTTCTACATATTTATGCCAACACTTGTTCTTGTCTATTTTTTTGTTTTAGTGACAACCATTGTAAGGGGTGTGAAGCCCATCAGTCCATGTTTGTGCCCTTGTTGATTTGGGGTTTTTCAAGAGTTTCCTTCCCCCTTAGAGTTTGAGGCTTGCAGCTCTTTTCAGCAGCAATACCCTGCCTGTTACTGTATAGGAGTTCTGTTGATGCGGGGTAAGAAGAAGCCTTATATATTTCTCTGTTTAGGTGTCTTTCTTTTAGTGAGCTTGTGCTCCCAGGCTGTGGCCTTCATAAACGCCTCTCAGCTCCCTTTCCTCTCATTAGGTGATTCAGGGAAGCTAGAACTGGCTGGCGTAAGGAACTTTTCTTCCTCCCTGTCAGTTGAGTTCTGGTAAAACCCATGTTGGTTAGGCTCTTATAAAATATTCCTTCTTTTTCTATTCTCTGGAAGAGTTATGCGTGGGACTGGAATTATTTCTTAATTAATCATGGAGATCGTTGAAACAATTTGTGTCTCAAGTTCTTTGTGGGAAGATCTTTGACTACTGATTCAGTTTCTTGGAGGATGACTATTCTAGTGTTGTATTTCTCTTTGAGTTATATTTTTTCCTAGGAACTACTCTGTAACATAAAATTTTAAATTTATATAAAAGTGTTTTATAAGATCTTTTTATATTTTAGTGTTTATGGCATTGGTAGTTATTTCATAACTTTAATTAATTTTATTGGATATTTGTGCCTTCTATCTTTTTTACTGATGGGTCCTGGCAAAGTTCATCAGTTTCCAAAATCTTTTCAAATAATAAACTTAGCTTTGCTGATCATCTCTATTGCTTCCTTTTTCCTTCTTCATAAATTCTTTCATTTCTTTGGATCTATTTTGTTCCCTTTCTACATTCAAAACATTTCTTTTTAGTCTTTTTCTACTATATGTACATATTGTAATCACTACTTTTTCTTCAAAATGTTGCTTCAACTAAGTCCCATGAGTTTCGCTATTTATCATTTTCATTACTATTCCATGTAATTTTAAATTTTCATTATGATTATTTAACCTATTAGTTCTTCCTGACTGCATTCATTAATATCTAAATACACAAAAAAGTTCTATTTATATTTTGTTCCAATTTCTAGAGTAATTGCATAGTGGTCACAGAATATGCTGCGTATGTTTCTATCCACTTGAGATTTGTTAGAAGTTGCTTTGTGGCTTCATGGTACATTTCTTTAAATGACACATGCCTGCAGTTGGCAAGTCCAGGAAAACACGTCCATTGGGTCAAGTCCGGCAACTGCCTTGTTCGAATCAGTCCCCCAGTAGGGCTGATTTTAGTGCATCTGTTCTACTAATTACAGATAGAGTAAGTTGCTTCTAGTTAATATTTTCTTTTTCAGTTTTCTTGCTTCCTTTCCTTATAAGTTACTTATAAATCGCCTCAGTGTGGATTTTGTTTTCATTTTACAGTTGGACAATTAATTGCCAATATATTTCAATTTAATTCACATCTACGTGCTTTCTCTTTGTCTTATGGGCCTCATATTTCTTTTTCCTTTCACTACTTGTTTTTGGCTAGATGTGTGTTTTAATAATTTCCTTTCCCCTTGACTGGCTTCTAAGTTCTTTTTATTAGTAGTAGTTACTCAGGAAATTACAACATTCATTTTGATTACCAAAGATAAATGTTAATCAATACCTTCACCCACTTCCTTGACAATGAAATTACCTTAGAACACTTCAATTCCATTTATTCCTTTCCCATTGTTTTCAAATACATTCTGTTTCACTACAGTACATTTCTCTCATGAGAATTAGCTCATGACTGATAAACAATGATGTCAGTAGAATTAATGAATTCTGCTAGTTTGGGCATGATTTCCCCAGGCACATTAGTATTTTGAAGTCATGAGAGGGAAGTTTCCTATAATTAAAGTCAAAGTCTTAGTGATATATGGAGACCTTCAGAGAAAAAGCTAAAATCCTGTAGCAGTGTCTAATTTAGTGCAAGGAGAAGTTGATTTAGTGGCTTCAGAAACCTCACGTTTGGTATTGTGAAGGTCTTTGGGAGACGAAAGTACAGCAGAAGAAATTGTAAAGATACTTCCTTCAGCGTTAAAATAATGTTTGATTGACAATGAGATCTACTCCTGAATTGCATTGTTAAATTTTATTCTTGGTTTTTTGTTAATGTATGGGAAATTGACCTTTTTTGGTGTAGTGTCCCATTGATTTTATTTATTTATTTTTTTGGTACTAGGGATTGAACCCAGGTGTGTCCTTTTAATTTTTATTTTGAGACAGGGTCTCACGAAGTTTCTTAGGTCCTTGCTAAATTGCTGAGGCTGGCTTTGAACTTGCGATCCTCCTGCCTCAGCCTCTCGAGTCACTGGGATTACAGGCGTGCACCACCACGTCCAGCTGTCCCATGGATTTTAGCACAAACGTACATTTTTGTGATCACATACACAGTCAGGATACAGAGCGGTTCTTTTCTTTCACCATGTATGAAATGTTGCTCTACTCCTCCAGGCCTCTTTGGTTTCTGATACAAAATCCAGCCACTTCTCTATGAGAAATGATGCATCTTTTTTCTTCTTCTTCCTGTTTTCAAGATTTTTTCTTTACCTTTAGATTTCAGCAGTATGATTAGGAGGTGTTTGTTGAAGTGATTTCTTTGAGTTGTTCTCGTTCAGGTTTAACGAGCTTCTTGAATCTGTAAGTTTATATCTTTCACCATGTTTTGAAAGACTTCAGCCTTTTTTAATTCATGCATTTTTTCCTGCATAGTATTTTCCCCCCTTTGCTATCTTGATGGCACAAATGCTTGACCTTTCGGTGTTACCCCACAGCCTCCTAAGCTCTGTTCTTTTTTTTTTTAATTTGTTTTCAATTTTTTCTCTGTTCTTCAGATTGGATAATTTCCACATCTATCTTCTGATTCATTACCTTTTTCTCTGTCGTCTCCTTTCTGTTTCCTAGCCCATTCAACCGAGTTTTATTATTGTGAATATATTGTTACTTTATTCTAAAGTTTCCATGTGGTTCTTCTTTATGTCTTCTAAATTTTTGTTGAGATTTTCTGTCTTTCCACTCACTTTAAGAGTGTTCATGCGAGCTGAAGTGGTGGATCAGTGGTTAAGGCACTTGTCTGGCATGTGTGAGGACCTGGGTTTGAACCCCAGCACCACATGCACAATGACGTGTTAGAGAAACAAGGGTCTGATGAAAAACTAAATAAAATTGATTCTCCCTTTCCCTCTCTCTCATGGTCCCTCTCTCTTAAAAAAAAATAATTGTGTTCATGTTGGATGTGGTGACACTTGCAATCCCAGTGACTCAGGAGGCTGAGGCAGGAGGATCTCAAGGAACTTAGTGAGGTCCTAAGAAACTTGGTGAGATTCTGTCTCAAAATAAAAAATACAAAGGGCTTGGGATGTGGCTGGGTGTTGAAGCACCCTTGGGTTCAATCCCCAGTCCCCCTCCCCAAAATGTTCATCCTTATTTTTATATTATTTTATGATAGATGTTTTAAAATATAATCAATATTTATGTCATATTGATGTTGGTATCTGTTGTCTGTTGTCTGAATTTACCCATTAGGGTTGAGATTTTCCCAGTAGTTTTTTTTTTTTTTTTTAATGCCAGGTAATTTTGGTTTGTGTTTTGGTCATTTAGAATATTATGTTATGGGATTTGAAGTCTAGTTTAAATTCTCTGGAAAATGTTGGTGCTTCATTTTCAGAGGTAATCCACCTAATTAGATTCATGCTGCGAGTTCTGACCAGCCTTTTGTGGTCTGTGGCTTTCAGATGATTTCAATTTCAGAACTTCTGTAGAGCTGGTCAGATGTTTCCTGTATGTGTGCCACCCAGTGGTCAGTCTGGGTCTTGGGAAATAGTCTCCCATCATTTAGTTCTCAGACTTTTTGGTTTGCTTTTGGGATTCAATTTGTGCACGGAGAGTTAGAGGTGAGCCCAGGATTTCATAAACAAATTTATAGGGCTCCATTCCCAGGCTCCTTCCTCTCTGCACTCTTCCTCATACATCGTTTCCGTGGGATTTCCCCATTTTAGATCTCTGGTTAGGAAACTAGACCTAGGGCTTTAGTTAATCCTACTTCCCACAACTGTACCCCAGTCTTAGGCCAGGTGGCAGAAGTTCAGAAAGAAAAGAGAAACAATAACTTAGGGATTTTCCTCATCCTCCTGGGATACTTTTGGTACCATCAATACTCTGATGCAAAAATAAGGTTCCCTCCTTCAGCGCTGTGGGCCATCTGAACACCCATCCTCTCCTGGGCGTTGCCTCTTCATAGTGTTTGCCTGGTTTTCCTCTACACAGGTTTTCTTTTCTCTTTCATTTACTTTAGTTCACAATATATTCTGGATATTACTTATAGTCTGATATATATTGTACAAAATAATTCCTCCCAGGCTGTCACTAGTTTTTTTTTTAATTTTTTCAATTTAAATTTTGGTATAGTCAAATTTATCAGTTTTTTTTCCTTTTGTAATTTTTTACATTAAGAACTTTCTTATTTGCTAATTATAATTTTCTCCCAGTACTTTTATAGATTTTTTTTGTTTTATATTTCACTTTTAAATCCACCAGGAATTTATGAAGTTAGAGGGTAAATTTCTTTTGTTTCTACCTTCTACAATAAATAACTGACTGTCCCCAAATTATTAAACATTCCATCCTTTTAAAAGCTCATTTGCAATGCCACCTTTAACACACTCACTTCTCTTAATATCTGTTTCTTTCTATTTTCAGTGTAACCGTCAACTTATGCCTGAATCAATATCATATAGCTATAATTACAGCTTGATAGCACTTGATTTAGTTTTATAAGATTCATTCCTCCCTTGTGTGTGTGTGTGTGTGTGTGTGTGTGTGTGTGTTTTGGGTGGTGCTGGGGATTGAACCCAGGGCCGTGGGTTTTCTGAGCCCATGCTGTACCACTGAGATACACTCCAGCCTCTAATGTTTTTCTTTTACTTTCAAATCATCTTGGCTATTCTTGTATTTTAATCTTTCGAATGAATTTTTGGAGTCTTTTAGGAAATTCCAATAACTACTTTCCAATAAGCATACTTACTGTCATTGTAGATACTACAGCCAGCCCTCCATATCCACGTGTTCTGTGTCCATGGATTCAACCAACCTGAGGTTGAAAATACTTGGAGAAAAAAATTGCATCTGTGTGGAATATGTGCAGACTTTCCCCGCTTGTCATTATTCCCTAAGTAATGCTGTGTGACAACTGTTTACAAACTGCATTTGTATTGTATCAGCCTTTATACATGTTCTAGAGATGATTTTTTTTTAAAAGAGGGAGGGACAGTGAGAGAGACAGAGAAAGGGAGAAACAACTTTATTTAGTTTTTCACATGGCCTTAGTTGCTCCAACACTTAGTTGTGTACGTGGTGCTGGGGTTTGAACCAGAGTCCTCGTGCTTGCCAGGCAAGCGCCGAAACCGCTGAGCCACCACTCCAGCCTCCTAGAGATGATTTAAAGTGTACTGGAGGATATGTGTGGGTTATATGCAAATACTATATACCATACATAAGGAATTTGAGGACCCAGGGATTTTGTTATCTGGGAGTAGGAGAGAAGCCCAGAACCAATCTCCAGTGGATAATGAGGGTCGATTGTAACGACAGTCCAGAAAATTGACATGTTAACAGCTGGAGCCATCCTATGCAGTGTTGTGGTATGCCTTCTAAAAGCTTATCATTTGCTTTTTTTTTTTTTTTTTGAGATGGGGTCTTGCAAAGTTGCACAGGCAAATCACAAACTCAGGAACCTCCTGTCTCAGCCCCACAAGTAGCTGGGGTCACCAACATGCACCACTACGCCCAGCTATTGTTTACTCATATGGACTTTAATAACTCCAAATTTATTATTATTATTATTAATTATTTATTAGTATATGATAAAGGAAGAAACAGAAGTTTTTAAAGATTTTTTTGACAAAACGAATGAGGCTTTGCCATTATAGTTCTAAAATTGTATTTGTGAGTATAAAAGCGAGTACCTGACTTCCTTTCCGCTTGGTAGCAGGGTGACTCACTCTACTCTTACTTTTTCTGTTAATTTATCAGTTGGTTTTATGGAAGTTTCTACGTAGATGATTATATTGCCAACAAATAACAGGCAACTTGGTTTTTCTTTTGTCTGAATTTATATATTATTTCTTTTCTTTTTCTTTTGGGAAAAAAATCCTTCAGGATAATCTTCCGTATGAACAGTGATATCTTTCTTTTCTTTTTTCTTTTTTTTTTTTTTTAAAGAGAGACGGACAGTGAGAGAGAGAGAGAGAGAGAGACAGAGAATCAATTTTTATTGAGTTTTTCACATGGCCTTCGTTGCTCTGACACTTAGCTGCGTACGTGGGTGCTGGGGTTTGAACCTGTGAACTTGCACATGCCAGCCACTGTGCCAGCCCCCTTGCCTAGCCGTTCATGTTATGGGAAACTGTTCCCATGTTGTACTACTTACTATGATGTCTTAGTTTTTGAGAAATTCTTGTCATCGTCCCCATTTAAGCATTCTTAATATGATAAAGTTTCCATCTGAACCAGACTTCAAATTTTAAAATGAGCTTAGAGCATCTATTGTGAAATCACCTCTTCCTTAGTCTGTTAATGTAGTGAATTTATTTTAAAATTACTTAGTATTGAACCGCTGACATATTTTGTGGTAACTCACTGGTCCTGATGTGTTGTCCTTTTAGTATAATCCAGGATTTTATTTTCTAATCATTACAAACTTAAAGGGAAGTTTATAAGCACGCTTGGTTCACACGCTCATTCCACTGTTACACTTCCGTTTTTGGTTTTAGGGCGAGTGCATTTCTGCAACTTTATATTGCTTTGGCGTCCACCTGGAATACAAGTTTGACTTCGTCATACCTGAAGCAGGGCTCGGTCACACTTGACACAGATTGCCGTTGCACACCACACCCACATGGCTCACGCTAACAGCCCGAGATAAAAACTTGGAGGCTTCGCTCCTGCCTAGCAGACAGATGTAGCTCGCTGTTCTCCTGCTGCTGTCTTTAAATGAACCATTCATTTCCCAGGAACTTACAGTGACCCCCACCCTATTCCCCTGTGCTGTTGGTCCACTCCTCTTCTCTCTCTGCATCTTTTTTTTTTTTTTAAGAGGGAGGGACCTTGAGAAAGAGAGAATCAATTTGATTTAGTTTTTCATGTGGCTTTCGTTGCTCTGATACTTCATTGTGTGTGCTGTGCGGGGGTTCAGCCCCTCGTCCTTGCACATGCCAGGCAAGTGCTCTAACCACAGAGCCACTGCTCCAGCCTCTTCAGTCTTCCTTTTTAATAAATGCACTTAAGCCAGAAATCTTCCTTTGTGTGTACATTTGGCGGCAAATCACACGATTTGAAATGTAGTGCTCTCATTTTCACCCATTTCTAAATACTTTTTTTTTTTTTAAAGAGTGAGGGACAGTGAGAGAGACAGAGAAAGAGAGGAACAACTTTATTTAGTTTTTCACATGGCCTTAGTTGCTCCAACACTCAGTTGTGTACGTGGTGCTGGGGTTTGAACCCGGGTCCTCGTGCTTGCCAGGCAAGCGCCGAAACCGCTGAGCCACTGCTCCAGCCCTCTATTGTAATAAAAACACATAGCATGAACTTTGCAGTCTTAACCATTTTCAAATGTACATTTCAGTCATGTTGAGTATATCCATGTTACTGCAGAACACATCTCCAGAACTTTCCACTGTGTAAATTTGAAGCTTTATATTCTTTAAAAAGCTCCCCTTTCTCCTACCGATAACCACCTTCTACTTTCTTTTATTGAATTTGACCACATTAGATACTCCTATAATATTTGTGCTTTTGTGGCTGACGTTCTTCACTTTGCGTAATGTGCCTCCATGTTTCGGTATATGACAGTTTTCTTCATTTTTGAGGCTGAATAACTTTGCATCCATGTATCGCATTCGTTCATCTATTCATCTGCTGATGAACTTTCAGGCTGCTTCTGCATCTTGACTCTTGTGAATAGTGTGCTGTGACGATGGATGTGCAGATTTGTCTTTGAGACCAGGCTTTCAATACCTTTGGACACATACCCGGAAGTGGAGTTGCTGTGTCACGCTGAGTCTAATGTTCATCATCCCAGGACCTTCCCTACTGCTCTGCTAAGCGGTTAGAGTAGTTCAGAATCCCGCCAAGTGTGCATAGGGTCCCTCTGTATCCTCATCAAAATTTGTTCCTTCCTATGTTTTTTTTTTTTTTTAAGAGAGAAGGACAGTGGGAGAGAGAGACAGAATCAATTTTTATTGAGTTTTTCACATGGCTTTCGTTGCTCTGAAACTTAATTGTGTACATGGGTGCTGGGGTTTGAACCCGTGTACTCGCACAGGCTGGGCAAGCGCCCTAACCGCCGAGCCACCGCTCCAGCCCCCTTCCTATGGTTTTGATAGTAGGCAACTTCATGGGTGTGAAGGGACACCTCATTATTTTATTTACTTTTGTTATTATAAAATATTTAATTGTCAAAAAAAAATTGACTATTTTTAAGGTGTCTAATGAGACTTGGTATACATATACACTGCATGATTATCATGATCAAATTCACATCCATCACTGTGCATGCATAGATCCCCAGAACTTGTTCATCTTATAACTGAAAGGTTGTACCCTTTAACCAACAGCTCCCCATTTCCCACACCCTGATAGCCACTCTTTTGTTCCTTGTTTATGTGGGTTCAGGATTTTTTTAGAAACTGCATATCAGTAATAATATCATACAGTACTTCTCTTTTGACATCTGGTTTCTTTTCCCTTAGCATATTGTCCACCAGGTTCATTGGTGCCACAAATGACAGGATCCTCCCCCCTTTTAATGGCCAAATAACATTCCATTGTGTGTGTGTGTGTGTGTGTGTGTGTGTGTGTATACACTATTTCCCCCCACATGTTTTATTGGTGCATTATAGTTGTACGAAATGATGGGATTTGTTGTTACGTATTTTTACATGCATGCAATATAACAATATAATTTGGCCAATCTCATCCCTAGCACTTCCCCCTCCCTCCCCGCCTCCTACTCCTCGGTCCCTTTTCTCTATTGATCTCCCTTTGACTTTCATGTGATTTTCATCTTGCCCACCATTCTTTTCCTTTTTCCTAACTTCCGCATGTGGGAGAAAACATACAACCCCCAACCTTCTGAGTTTGGCTTATTTTGCTTACCATAATGGTCTCTAGTTCCATCCATTTTCCTGCAAATGGTGTAATTTCATTTTTCTTTATGGCTGAATAAAACTCCATTGTGTAGATCTACCACATTTTCTTTGTCCATTCATCCATTGATGGACACTGAAGCGGTTTCCATATTTGGTTATTGTGAATTGTGCTGCGATAAACATGGGTACGCATGCATCGCTGTAGTAAGATGACGTTAATTCTTCAAAGAAATCCCAAGAAGTGCTCTAGCTGGGTCATATGGTGGTTCTGTGCCTCATCTTTTGAGGAATCTTCATCCTGCCTTCCATATGGTTGTACCGATTTACAGTCCCACCAGAAGTGTGCGAGTGTTCCTTCTCCCCCACATCCTCGCCAACATTTGTTATTATTTGTATTCTAGATGGCTTCCATTCTGACTGGTGTCGGATGAAATCTCGGTGTGGCTTTGATTTGCATTTCCCTAATTGCTAGTGATGTTTAACATCTTTTCATATATTGGTTGGCCATTTGTATTTTTTTCTTTGGAGAAATATCTGTTTAACTCATTTGCCCATTTGTTAACTGGGTTATTTGATTTTTTTGGTGTGAAGTTTTTTGAGTTATTTATATATTGTAGATATTAATATCTGTCAGAAGAGTAGCTAACAAAGATTTTTCTCCTCTTCTGTAGGTTCTCTTCACATTCCTAGTTATTTTCTTTGCTGTGCAGAAACATTTTAGTTTGATGCCATCCCATTTATTAACTCTTGGCATTATTTCCTGAACATGAAGAGTCTTATTGTCTGTTCCTATATGCTGGAGTGTTGACCCCCCCATTTCCTTCTAGAAGTTTCATAGTTTCTGGTCTAATTCCTAGGTCTTTGATCCACTTTGACTTGACTTTTATATAGGGTAAGAGATGGGGATCTAGTTTCATTCTTCTACCCTGGATATCTAATTTTTTCCAGCACCATTGGTTAAAAAGGTTGTCTCTTCTTCGACGTTTATTTTTGGCAGCTTTGTCACATATCAGATGACTGTAGATGTGTGGTTTGTGTCTGTGTCTTCTATTCTCTACCATTGGTCCAGGTGTCTGTTTTTATGCCAGCATATGCAATTTTTGTTACTATAGCTCTGTAGTATAATTTGAAGTCAGGTATTGTGAGGCTTCCAGCATTGCTTTTTTGGCTTAGAATTACTTTGGTTATTCTGGGTCTATTATTCTTCCAAATGAATTTTAGAACTGTTTTTTCCCAGTTAGTGAAGAATGTCATTGATATTTGGATGAGGATTCCATTGATTCTGTAGATTTCCTTTGATAATATGGCCATTTTATCAATATTAATTCTGCCTTTCAATGAACATGGGAGGTCTTTCTATCTTCTTCAAGTTCTTTCTTCAGTGTTCTATAGTTTTCACTGTAGTTCTCATCTCCTTGGATTCATTCCTAGGATTCTTTTTAGGCCGTTGTGAATTGAATTATTTTCCTGATTTCTTTATCAGCAGATTCATTGTTGGTGTATAGGAAACTGTTGATTTTGTATTTTCATTTTGTAAACTGCTACTTTGTCAAATTTATTTGTTAGCTCTAGTAGACTTTTGGATCTTCTAGATGTAGGATCATATCTGCAAACAGTGACAATTTGACTTCTTCCTTTCCTATTTTTATTTCTTTTATTTACTTCTCTTGCCTAATTGCTCTAGTAAGAATTTCTAGCATTACATTAGACAGAAGTAGTGAGAGTGGACATCTTTGTCTTCTTCCAGATTTTAAAGGAAATGCTTTCAGTTTTTCCCCAATTACTATAAAGTTGGCTTTGGATTTTTCATATATAGCTTTTATGATGTTGAGGTAGATGTACCATATGTTTTATCTATGCATTCATCAATGGAAATGAGTTATTTCTATATCTCAGCTGTTGTGAATAATAATGCAGTGAACATGGACTTGTAGATATCTTTTCAAGAGATTCTGATTTAATTTCTTTTCTGTATGTGCTCAGACGTAGGATTGATGGTTGTAGGGTAGTCCTGTTTGTAGTTGTTTTGAGAAAGCTCTGTACTGTTTCGCATAATGTCCTTACTGTCATACATTCCCCTCCACAACATACGAGACTTTTAGTGACTCTGAACTCTTGCCGGCACTTGTGATCTTTTGTCTTTTCTATAATAGTCACCCTAACAGATGTGAGGTAATCACTGTGGCTCTGATTTGCATTTCCCTGATGATTACTGATATTGAGCACCTTTTAATGCTTGTTGGCCATTTGTACATCTTCTTTGAAAAATATCTATTTAAGTCCTTTGAACACTTTTTAATGAGGTTGCATGTTTTCTTTCTGTTGAGTTACATGAATACCTTACATAATTTGCATATTAACCCCTTATCAGATATATGATTTGCACAGATTTTCTCCAGTCCCTTGGGGTGCCTTTTTCTTATGTTGATTGTGTCCTTTGTTGCACAGAAGTTTTCGAGTTTGATGTAGTACCACTTGTTGATTTTTGGTTTTGTTGTCTGCGTTTGTTGTCATAACCAAGAAATCGTTTTCAAACCCCAATGTCATGAAGTTTTCCATCTGTTTTCTTCTAGAAATTTTATAGTTTAAGGCCTTAATCCATCTTGAATTAATTCTTCTATGATGTGAGATAAGGATCCAATGTTATCCCTTTGCGTGTGACTGTCCAGTTTCCCTAACACTATTTGTTGAAGAGACTCTTCTTTTTCAATTGGGTGGTCTTGGCACACTTGTCAAAAGACCATTTGACTGTGCATATAAGTTTATTTCTGGGATCTCTGATCTGTTTATTAGTTTGTTCTTTATGGCCGTCTCACACTTTTTTAAATTAATTACTGTAGCTTTGTTGTATAGTTTGAAATCAGGAAGTGCAAACTCTTCATTTTTTTCTTTCTCAAAATTGTTTTGGCTATTCAGTATCTATTAAGATTCTGCATGAAGGGAGGGAATAAGGGAGGGAATAGGAAGGATATCAAGGAGACCGGAGGGAGAGAGTATGGGAGAATCAACTCAGAGGGGAACCTTCAACTTCCATGAGAAGTCTAATTAACATGGGGGTTTAGTTGGGGGGAAACATGGAACCATGGGGAACCCAAGCGGAGAAACCATGGAATGGGGAAACATCAGCCTTGGCTTGCTCTGTCATTATTTATTTGTTCTTGAATGTTTGATGATGATTCCCTCCTAATTGTGAGACCATATTTAATGAATAATAAAAAATATTCTGCATGAATTGTACGATGCAGTTTTCTTATCTGCAGAAAATGTCATTGGGATTTGCATAGGGATCGTGTTGAATTTGTACATCACTTTAGGTAGGATGGTAATTTTAAGATTAAGTTTTCTAATCTATGAACACAAACTTCCATTTATTAGTGTCTTTTTTTTTTTAAAGAGAGAGAGGGAGAATGAGAGAATCAACTTTATTTTTTCATCTGGGCTTTGTTTCTCCGACACTTAATTGTATACTTGGTGCTGGGGTTTAAACCTGGGTCCTTGTGCATGCCAGGCAAGCGTGGTAACTGCTGAGCCAATGTTCCAGCCCCTATTAGTGTCTTCTTTAATTTCTTTCAGCAGTGATTTATGGTTTTCAATGTGCAAGTCATTTATCTCCTTGATTAACATCTTCTAATTATTTCATTCTTTAGGATTCCATTGTAAGTGGAATTATTTTATTAATTTCCTTTTTGGACTATATTAGTGAATAGAAACACAACTGATTTTTGCATGTTGGTTTTGCAAAGTTTATTAACCTCTAACATATTTTTTTCTGATGGAATCTTTAAGGTTTTCTACAACTAAGGTCATCCTGTCAACAGGAACAACTTAACTTCTTCCTTTCCAACTTGAATGCCTTTTATTTCTTTGGTTTCTGCCGAGGATTTCCAATACTGTACCATAGTCAATGGAAATGAGGAGGGGGGCACCCTTGGTTTGATGTTAGGGGAAATGTTTTCAGGTTGTGTTCCACAAGGTATGACATTAACTGCAGGTTTTTTCATAAAAGATCTTTATTATA
>PVKS010003971.1:0-98104 GCA_004027875.1 Aplodontia rufa
ATATTATTTTGATAAAATCTTGTAAGGTTGTTCAAAAAAAATAAAAATAAAAAAAAAAATAAAATGCATCAGGTACCAAAAAAAAAAAAAAAAAAGAAGAAACTGTGCTAGCCCCACCAATTACTATTTCAGGAGATTTCACCTACTTTAGTTGCTTAATTTTTAAACAACCTTTTGGTGTTCTGGCTTGATTTGTTTAGGTTATATTCCTCAGCACACTCCTTTGTATGTTTTACTAACTGTCAGCAATAAAAGTTAAGAGATGAGAGAAGGAAATATGGTCATCAGTTTTTCAAGCATGTTATTTCTCTTCCCCAGCATTTCCCCAAAGTTTTTTTTTTTTTCGCTCTTACATTTAGGGCTATGCAATCTAGAGAGTGAGGTTAAATCCCTTGTGCTTCTTTGCTTAGAAATTGATGGAAGGTGGATTTGAGGTTAGACATTTGTTGCAAATTAAAATCATTTAAAGTTTCTTTTCTTCTTTGTATCATCAGGTTGGGTTAATGGATAAATAATTAGAGAAAGTGAAATTTTCTCTCAATGATACTACTGTCTCCATTCGTTTATGTCTTTTAGAAGGCTCTTTGGAAATCACAATACCAATACCCAATATTGACTGAATTATCAACCATAGACCTATACTTGGAGCCAAGCACCTGATCATATTTACTCCTTATGCCTGCCCTATGACTGACTGTACTCTTCAACTATAGATACATACTTCAGTATAGTAAGTCAGATAATAAATCTATTACCTGGATTCAATAATTTGTTTGACTATATCTTTATCCTGTTTTAGATATAGTAAACGTACAACTTTAAAGTGATGAAGCGGTGGAAGTAGGATTCAAAAGTTGCTCTGTCTTTTATTCATTCACCTATGAAATATTTATTGAGCATCTCCTGTGTATCAGAACCTATAACAGGTACTGTGGAAATGATAGCAAAGAAAGGAGACATGCCTCCTGTCCTCACAGGGATGACAGTCTATAGAACAGACAGTCACAAAAGAAGCAATCACACAAATAAATGCATGGTTACATTTTTTTTTAAAATGCTATAAAGGAAATAGGGGATGCTGTTAAAAATTAGTCCGGAGCAGAGAAGAGGGGCAGACAAAGCTTCGCTTCATCTAAGGGCCAATAGATACTTTATCCAGATTGTAAATGTGAGAAAGGTTTTGGAGGCAGAAGTTGCTAAATGCACTATTATTATGATGTAGAAAAGAGCTACGCATGTTAGAGGAACTGAAACTACAATGACAGAGTGCCAGAATGCAAGGTAGACAGAATTCTCATTCTGCATTTTGAACTGAAACTACAATGACAGAGTGCCAGAATGCAAGGTAGACAGAATTCTCATTCTGCATTTTGTTTGTTTTCCCTTTATGTGGAACTTCTTTCTCACCCCCATTTATACCTTTTCCACTAATGATTGCTTACTTTCCCACATTGAAAGAAAGCTATTCATTCATCAATTTGGGATTTTTGAATTTTATCCCAGTTTTGGTGAGTACTGTGAAAGAGTCTCTTTCCAAAATATCTCTATTGTGATTCATTTAGGTTTGTAAGGACTCTTGTAGAAATGGGAGTTCATAATCAACCACTGGAGGGCTTAGAAGAGGATATTACTCACTTTTCTGGTTTAACATTGTAGTATCCAATGTCTTCCTGCTCTAGAATATTTTATTAATCTCATTAGAAATGCCTATTTTATGATTGTGTCTACTTTCAAGGTGGTCTGTATTTTGGTTAAGAAATCCCTGATAAATTTCCACTTTCTTATTTTGCCAAAAGCTGAACTAAACAAGTAGTATTTGAGCTACCAGCCAGTAACATGCAAATAAGCTTTCTGGGCCCAGTGGGATTACTAGCTGGGACAGCTTTGAAGGAGAAACACCTTTACCTTTCTGAAGTGGCAGGAAGATCCTGTCATCCAGCAGGATTGGCCTTTTGACTATAACTCTGACATGATCACATGAAGTGGTACTGGCAAGAACCTTCTTTCTCCAACAGTTGATAATTAAGTCCATGAATTCTTGCCCTTCCTGGTGAGAAACTTGATCTGTTCATTTCCAGCTTTCCCACTCCTCAAAAAATCAACCAGGGGAGGGAATTGTGGGAGGAGGTAAGTTTCTCAGTGGCATTATCTAGAAAGACTGAAGTATTATGCCTGCCATTCAGAATACATTTTGAAGAGTTAAATTTGTTTGGGAATATTTTTTTACAAGTTTTTAAATCTAATCTTCAAAAAATAATTTTCCTTAAAAATGTTTTAGAAGAAATCGCTGTATATAGAAAAGTTCTCATTTTGTCCTAGCTGAATTTACAAAACAAGGAATGTTTATAGATCTCAGACTTAAATAAATAGGGGAACAATTTGTCCCTAAGGAGACAAGTCAATAGAGAGACAGCCCCATTTACAAATCTCATTAACAAGAAAGTTGATAGGAAGTGGGAGCCACAGCTTCCTCTGAAAATAAACCTTCCCCCCTAGTCCTGTTGGATATTTTAAGGATTTTTCAACTCCTGCTAATCACAAGCGGGCAGACTGAGTTGTATGTGGGATAAAAGAAAGGGATTTCCATAGCCTGGGCATGGCAAGAGCAGTGTAATCACCAGTGCATGTACTTAACACAGCAGAGTTTCACCCTCTATTCAGCGGTCCCAGGGAATGTGGCACCATACACTGGGATGGAATGGGAAACAAGGAAGGAGAGGATGCATAACTCCATTAGGGATGTGGATCCTGGATTCTTAAAAGGGAAATAGTTATATTACTTGTAAAGATGTGTGTGTGTGTGTGTGTGTGTGTGTTTTCCTCATTCAGTGTAAGAGGTTTGAGACCAGAAAGGCTTTTCTTCTCCATTTCATTACTGACTCTATACTTACGTGGAAGATGTTATTGACAGAAATGCACCCTTGTGCTCCAATACGATCTCTCTTATTCAATAAAGCAGCATAAAAAGCTAATTTAAATTAACAGGCCAGTGGCATAGGTGTTCGTGGTGGGTCATGCTTATCAGGTAGCATGTCTTCAACTTTCTTATACTTTTAGTTACATCAGTTTGTGTGTTGCCTTATGGGTACAGATTCCTGACAGCAAGGATCATGGGAAGTTGGCACAGCCCAATACACAGAGGAGTTCTATAATTCAGGGCGTTTAACAAATAAGGATTTTTTAAAAAAACAGATCAAATAATTACTTTCCTTTAAAGAAAATAATAAAAGTGTTTACTTTTAAGACACTACTACTTTAATAATACTTTAATAATGCTTTAGTATTTTAATATTACTTTAATAATACCATATTACCTGTGATATATGATGGGGCTTTGGCAGAGCCAGGCATTGCCACAGCTCCCTTGGGGCACACCTGGTACTCAATGTGGATTGTGCACACTGAGCCATTCAAACTGGAGTCCAAGGACCTACTTTACTATACCCTTATCCAAAAGTAACTATGAGAACAGTCTTTATTTTGAGTTGGTTGAGTTCCTTTTTTTTCTTTCCCACCCTAAATTCTACTAAAGTTTTTTCCTGTATGCCTTCATATTCTCTTCTTATACCACATCCATCTGTATTTAAATGTTTCTTTGCATTGAAAAGAAATAAAACACAAACAACACACACACACACACACACACACACACAGAGCACCACAATTTTCAAAGTTCATTGTAAATACCAAGGTTGTATGTGCGCGCGCGCACGTGTGCGTATTAACTGCTCTCAGGGAGATTTTATTGTTCTCCAATGAACTTTTTTTTTTCTTAACGTAGAAAAATGGTTTCTGTATGTGTGCTTATCCCTTTTCTCTGTCTCTCCCTCTAATTCTATATATCTGTCTCTGTCCATCTTGCTCTATGCGTGTGTCTTTGCGTGGATACACATGTGTATGTTTGATCATCATTCTGCCTACGTGATTTAAAATGCAACTTTCTCCACAGAAAGATTACATGATTGTAAAAGTTAGCTTTTTGCTGCTGTGACTAAACTACCTGATGAGCAACTTTAGTTGCTTCATCAGGTGAAGTTTATTTGGGGGCTCACAGTTTCAGAGGTCTTAGTCCGTATCTGGCCAGCTCCATTCTTTGGGGCTCCAGGTGAGGCAGAACATCATGGTGGAAGGCATGGCTTCAGGAAGCAGAGACAGAGACTTCACTCACCAGATACAAAATGTGTACCCCAAAGGCACGCCCCCAACAACCTCCTCCAGCCACATCCTACCAGCCTGCAGTTACCAATTAATCCCTATCAGGGGATCAACTCACTGTTAGAGTTAAGGCTGTCACAGCCCCATCATTTCACCTCAGTCTTCTTGAATTGTCTCATGGGAGCTTTTGGGGGACACCTCACATTCAAACCACAGCAGTGATTCATGGAGGTCTCAAATTAAAGATTTACTTCTAGTGTGAACAGAGATGTGGATGTCGACGCTTTTACTATTTAGAATAGTAAGTAATAATTCTAACAACATTTAGTGTCCCATAATGTCTTAAAAACATGATAATTTGTCACATCCTTTATTCTTTTTTGTTCTCTTGTACTTTATACATCATTTGTAAGCCAACTGAAATCTATTTTTGGATTGGACCTAAAAGGCATCACTTTTCCTATGCTCCAGCCAATGTTAAATGTGCCCCCCACCATGTTCACATGTTGAAGACCTAACACTTAGTGCTGAATAATGTGACATTATTTGGAGATAGAACATTTACAGAGGTAGTCAAGTTGAAGGGAGTTCATTGTGTGATTCTTAATCCATTATGACTAATGTCCTTAAAGAAAAAGATATTTAGAGACCTATAGGGGAATAATGATGCAAAGAGACATAAAGAGAAGAGGGAAGTCCACAAGCTAAGGAGAGATGCCTGGAACTAATTCACCTTCACAGCAGTCAGAAGAAACCAAACCTGCTGACACCTTGATTTCAGACTTGTAGCCTCTAAAACTGTGAGGGGATAAATTTTTGTTATTTAAGGTCACCTACTTTGTGGTACTTTGTGATGGCTGTCCTAGGAAACTAATAAAGTCCCTCTTTTAAAACAATTTGTCTTGTTTTCTACAGATTTATTTTCTTTAGCACATCTATTTCAGACAGCTCTATGCCCTCATGGAGAGACATGACATTGCCCATCATATACTCATACCACGATAGTTTGTAAAGGAAACAAAATGGAACGCATGATACTTGCTTTACCATCCACTGTTTTTCATCAAACATGTGTTGAGTTCCTCTTGTAATTATTTAACACACACTCATCAGCACACTGCTCAGACCATTCCCTACACAAGAGATGGTGCTCCCCTCTCTCATGGAACAGTGGTAGATAGTGGGGGAAGCACTAAGAGTATATACAAAGTAAGCAAAATAAGTCAAACTCAGAAAGCCAAGGGTCCTATGTTTTCTCTAGAAGAAAAGGGAAAAGAAAGGCAGAGTAGATCTCATGAAAATCAAAGGGAGAGCGGTAGAGTAAAGGTGCCAGGGGTAGGAAGTTTGGAGGGAGGGCGATCTGCTGGGGAGGGATATTGGCAAAATTGTATTGTTATATTGTGTGCATATATGAGTATGTAACAACAAATCCCATCATTATGTAAATTATATTGCATCAATAAAAATGTGAAAAAAATATATACAAAGAAAAAATAATAGCATATTATGATAAATGGTGTGAAGGAAGATAAGGCACATCATATTTTTCTGTCAGCAATTTCAGGGCATACAAATACATGAAAATTTCCAAGTAGGAGAGAAACAACCATGTAAGAAGAAGAGGAAGCAACTTTCACTCTTGGCCAAAGATCTGGGAAGGCCTCCAAGGGAGTGCACTGGAGCTAACCCTACAAGACATAGCAGATTTTAATAGAGGATACAGGGAGAGCATTGACAGTAGCCAAGGAGGAAGGAATGACCACTAGGTCACTATAGTTCCTTTGCCTGGACTGAAGATAAAAAGAATAAATAGAATGATAGTTTTAAAAATGCATATTAAGTATAAGAATAAAGATTATCATTATCTCATTTGCACTCACATTTTTTTTTTCCGAGGTGACCTCAGTTTTCCTAATTTATAGTTGAGGGTGTTGATCCTGCTGAACCTTTGCTTTGGACTAGTGTTATTACACCACACTACATGCCAAAGATAACTGTAATTTTGAATGAAGCTTCTGATTCTGCAGGTTCTGTTTTATCCACAACAAAGATCCCTCAAATGCAAAGTCAGAAATACAGGTTGTAAGCAGATTTTAGAATATTTAGTATTCCAGGTTAAAGACTATGAAGTTTAGTTTACAGTAAGCAAAGGAGGAAATTGGACTTCCGTAAAGTACTAGTAATATTATACACGCTAAAATATTGAAGGAGGAAACATTTGGGGACATAGAAATCCTTAGCACTTACTGAAGATCCATATGAGAATCACAGATCCATTATTTGGATGTTTCAGAGTGTAATAGAAGAGTCTCAGATTCATAAAAATGAAAAATTACTCTTTCTAGGCACCACCCCAGGGGACTAGTGATGTGAGGAAGCTTTTGACATTATTCCGTTCTGGCCTAGCCAAAAAGGATTAGAGAGGCAGTGTGAACCACACTTCAACCTTCACAGGAAAATCTTGGCCTGCAGGGATCAGTTTTCATTCATCTTTTTATTCCCTTTCCCCCTAGGACTGAGACTCTTGCTTATAATATGCATATGTATGACTCAAATTGAATTGTTTGAGTAAAAGACTTGTCCGGGAAGAGTGATTAAATAAGAGATTGAATTAAAGAACATCCATTTTGTACTGAGAGAGAGAACACGAAGAGTGCAAGGATGATGACATATGAACTCCCTCATGCCCTGCCCCCCCAAAAAGGAGAATAAAGTTTAAAGTGAAATCTCTAGCCAATTATATTTGAGTGCTCACTACTTAGGGTGCATAATTGAATTCCAAGCAGGTCTGAACTTCTGTTGGGTACTTTCCCTCAGTAGGCTCTGAAAGCACTTTGAAGACTGTGTCACCATTAGCAAACAACATAGAGCACCACTTGATTGGAGTTCACCGTCTGGAAACTTGAAGGCACCATAAGGCACCAATTGCTTTGCTAAATCCCATAGGGAGGAATCAGAGAATGTCTTTTTTCCCCCATTGAAATAGCAAGAAGTTATGAAGGGCAAAGTGATGTGGATTTCTGAGCTGGAAATGGGCTAGAACAAAGGGATGTGAATGCTCATTGTTTTAATCAGCTTTTTTTTTTTGCTGCTGTGACTAAAAGACCTGACAAGAAACAATTTTAGAGGAGGAAAAATTTATTTGGGGGTTTCAGAGGTCTCAGTCTATAGACAGCTGACTCCACTCCTTGGAGCTTGAGGTGAGGAAGAAAATCATGGTAGAAGGGTATGGTGGAGGGAAGTGGCTCAAGAAATCACACCAGGAAAACAGAAAGCTCTGCTCATCAAGGGCAAAATGGATGTCCCAAAGGCATACCCCCCAGGGACCCACCTTCTCCAGCCACTCCCTACCAGCCTATAGTTAGCACTCAGTTAATCTCTATCTACTAGGGGATCAATTCACTGATTAAGTTAAGGCTCTCATAACTCAACCATTTCACCTCTAAATCTTCTTGGATTGTCTCATACATGAGCTTTTGGAGGACACCTAACATCCAAACCATAATACCTACCTTGTCTAAAACATGCTGTAGATGCCAACAGACATGAGTGGAACACAGCCTATCAGAACAAATGCTGGGAACATACAGTGCACGAGAGCTTATTTAAGAAGTACACATTTATTGATCTGAATATAGCTGACATTTTAATAAGTATCTATTGGAAGAAAAAAGAAACAACAAACTTGGGGTATACATGCTCTGAACTCTTGATGTTCTGCTCCTCTAAACCTGTTTCTTCCACATATTTTCTGATCTCATGAAATGCCCATTTCTTCCCATAGCTTAAGAAACTCCGAGTCTCCTTCCAAGTCATTTTTCTCATTTCCTCATGCATATTTGACTCATGGATCAATCCTGTTAATTATGCCTTCAAATGTAAAAAGAATCTGATTACTCCCCTCCCACTGCTAACTTTTTCTTCCAGGTGGCCAATCTGTTTCAGACATAAATATAGTATTTGACATTTGGTCTCTCTGGTTCAGTCAGTAGTCCCCTCTGTCAATTATGAGCACAGCAGCTGTGTTAGAGCAGTTTATGTTACATCTGTATCCCAAACTCTACAATGGTTTACCACCAACCTCCTTCCAATATTCAACAAGATCTCATCCCCCTTTCTTTTCAGACCTAATTTCTTCTTCTCTGTCCAGGCTGCACTCATTAGTCGCACCATCCTCTTTGGTGTTCTTCACGCCTTGTGTACATTGCTGGCTCAGGGCTTCTTTCCTGACTACTTCCCTTGCTTAGACCACTCGGTTCCTACTCTCTTTGTGTCTCCCTCCATCACCTCCTACAGGCTTTTCTTCAAAATCCAATTTCTCAGGGAGGTTATTCTTGAATGCCATATTCAGAATTATTCTTATCATCCCTAATTCTATGTATTTCCATCCCTGCACAATTTTTCTCCACATTACCTACAGCCGTCTAACTTACTACACATTTTACTTATTTGTTTGTTGACTCTTCTCACTGTTGCATATAAGTCCTACGAGGGCATGGATTTTGTTCACTTTTGTTTCAAGTACCATGAAAAGGATCCGACACAGAGGTCACTAAATAGCCTGACTTGAATATTTCGGAGTCGTATAACTTGTTCCTTCCCCCAGATCTACCTACTAGAAGAAGGAGCAGTAGGACTTGAGAATGTTAGTATGCCACTGTGCTATTGAACAGAAGCAGTAGTATATTCTTTTTTTTTTACAGACTGAGTTAACCAATAATGAAAAATGATAATCACACTTATGGAATGGATTTTACTAAAAACATATAGTTTTAGGTGCTTTTATTATATTTGAAAGAATGAATTGGGACCTTTGGTTTTTAAGTCACCCCTTATGACTAAGTTAAAGATGTCTGATTTCCTTGGAAGCCTACCTGACTTCCCTGACATACTGTTATTTCTTCAATAGCATCCTCTCCTCTGCATATTTTGTGCACATTTTCTTTATAGGTCTTATTAGTTTGTTTTACAACTTCCTGTGATGAATATATTTCTCCAGCCGGGGTGTGGGAATTCTGAATAAAAGGATTTCAGTGTCTCTTGTGGCTATGACTTCTGTCACATAGTAGGTTCTCATAGATCTTGTTAGAGGGATTACATAACTTAGACTCAGAAGTCACTATTACTTCAAAAAAGAGAATTAGAACGAAACACTGCCTTGTTTGCAGACTGTTAAGGTGGAGGGAAACCGTGAAACGCTGTATTTAAAAACTACAACATGTTCTTCAAGTTTTGGATGTAAGTATCACAACTACAGAAATGTTCAAAAACAAAAGTGCATAGAAATGTATTGTAGTCTGTCTCTGCATTACCCAAGTTTGACACCAGATGTCACTAGGAGACTGTGATCCATGGAGCTTTTCTGTAAACAAGAGGAAACAAAAGAACTGACTACAAAACCTATTTTCTTTTAGAAATTTCTAAATATTAAGCCTGGTTGCTCTACTACTCTATTTTAAAGTGGATTTTGACATAACCTAGTGTTAGGAGAAAGAACATTGACTGGACCAGGAATTGAAATTCTGGGTTTTGGCTCCAATTCTGCCATTTTCTAGCTTTTAAACTATCTGGTATATTTCTTCTCCTTTCTGGACTTCATAAGACTTCCTCATCTGAAAATAAGAATGCCAAAGGAAGACAACTCTCCCAAACTCTCTGCCTAATGTCTGCTGATTCTCCTTCTTTCTCATGCCAACACAGGTACCACCAGATCTTGACCTACCCTGAAACTGGAACACCTTTACGCTCCTTCTTACTTCCACACAGTCTTTACGTATTGGTCAATGCATTGTGTGAAATGCTGTTTTCATTTAGGGGATATTCCATTTTTGTTTTTAAAAGTTACTGGAACTTTCTTCTTTTGGGGGCGGAGGGTGCTGGGGACTAAACAAAACATTTTTAAGGTGTCGTGTAAATATACTTTCAGCAGCTGTCATTTTTTGAGTTTTACTCTCAGTGTGAAATGAATTATTTATATAGACATTTATGAATATCTAAACTGAAGATTCTTTTTTTAGCCAATTCTCTGTACTTCCTACCCATCCACCTACCTAAAATACACCCAACTTAATCTTTATTCATGCCGCTCTACAGTGGCTTGCAGTCATAACCTACTTGTAGTAGATGCAGACACTGTTGTCATATGAAGGCCTCATTTAGCTCTTTCTGGGTATATTTATGCTTCAGTTAGTTGTTTACATTGCATATAGTTTGTTCCATGGTGTAGATTCTCACATTTTCAACCATTTCCTTTCTATCAAGATTAAGCCACAGAGTCAGTTTTGGGTTTTTTTTTTTTTTTTGCTTTTTTTTTTTTTAGAGAAGGACAGAGAGGAAGAGAAAGAGAATCAATTTTATTTAGCTTTTCATGTGGCTTTCATTGCTCTGACACTTTGTTGTGTATGTGGTGCTGGGGTTCAAACCCTGGTCCTCGTGCATGCCAGGCAAGCAACATAACCACTGAGCCACCATTCCAGCCCGAGTCAGTATTTCTGAGAAAAATCTGAATTTAATGGAAACTTTTATCTCAGTGCCAAAATTATATGGACCAAGTTTATAAATATTTTCTGTAGAATTTATTAGTTCCTGGAATATATGCTGAGAATTTACTAAGTGTTCCACACTGTTGATGTTCTGAGGTTGAGACAACAAATACCACACAGTGTGGCAGAGAGACAGCATGTGCTGTATCTATGCAGCAATTGATGACCTCTATGGTAGAGTTATGTGCAGGGCACACGGCAAGGCTGAAGAAAGCAAGCCAGGCTTCAGAGAGAACCTCACCACTTACCCTTGAACTGACATTCAAAGAAAACCAAGAGGGTTGGATGGGAGGTTGACAGACTAAGCCAGGGAGAGGGGGCAGCAGAGGCAAAGAAAAAGAGGTACAAGTTAGCACATTAAACTGCATGTGGCCTGTGCTTATTAGAAAGTTAAGTGGGAGGGAGGATCTGCTGGAAGATGAGACTGAATTAATATTAATCTGCTGATTTCTCTTTGAAATTTATAAAATAACCTCCCTGCCTTTTCCTTTCTCTCTGTGTATTCTGGTTCTATTCAAGAGTACGTTCAAGCATTTCTTAGGGACTTTTCTTTCTGATCTATGTGAATCTGCATCAAATACACATTATGTATAGGCTGTGACACGTTGTTACTCTTTCTGTGCTAGTTGTTCAACACATATATTACCTCTCACCTCAGGTACACAGTGAATTTCCCAAGGTCACCTCTGTGTTTAGCACTGAATTTTGATGACGTGGAAGAATGAAAGAAAGGGAAGAGAAAAAGAACACAGGGAGAGAAGAAGGAAAATAGGAAGGGAGGAAAAAGATAGGAGTGGCAGAATGAGTACTTATATTGGGAGATGGAATTAATATTTCCTGAGCATGCTAGACTCTGAATGTATATATAAGGTACGTATTTGAGCAGTCTGACTTATGTGAATGTGTTAGAAAGATATTTGTCAATTTCCAAGAGAAAAATATCTTCTTAGCATATAAAACAAGAGGAAACCCCAAGGTATAGTGTGTGTGTGTGTGTGTGTGTGTGTGTATGCATGTGTGTGTGTGTAAAAAACGAGAGAGAGAGGTAGAGGGGGAATTATATACATAGTTATTAAGTGAGGTAGAAATTGAAAAAAAAATGTTTGATAGACAACTCTGCTCCAAAACAAATCAGCAGGCATGGAATTTACTCAGCATATATAGGTTATATAAAACAATAACACATTCCAATCTCAAATTCTAGAGATGCTTAAAAAGACAACGTGGGTTTTCTTATTGCACTGTCATGATATTTTTTCAAACTGCTTTCTGGTTCAAGAAAAGCTGCTCACAGTGGAAATGGCAAGTGCCAGAGATACAAAAGCTGCCTAGAAGAAAGATTGGGAGAGATTGAAATCAGACAGAGGTGGCTGGGGGTGTCGCCACCTCTGGGTGGCTACTGACCTTGAGGAAGATGCTTTGTTTCTATCCAAGCTTCAGATTGCTTGCCTGTCAAATGCAAAGGGGGAGAGAGAGAAAAAAAGAAAATTATTAATAGCAGTGGAGAATCTAAAGAGCTCAGCATGTGCTTGACACATGGAAAGTGCTCTGTAAATAATTGCCCTGGTTATTGTTGACAAGCTTCGAGCAGTGAGAAAAACAAAAGACTGGCCTGTAGGTTAGAAAACACAGGGTCTGGTTTTAGCTTCGGCGTTTGCTTGCCAGACCTCAGTCACATGCATCACCCAAGTGGGGAGTTCTACCGACTGTACTGCTAGGCAGCATCACGTGAGATAATATTTGTGAGGCAACACAATCGAAAATATCATTTTTCTTACAGCCTGATTTGAAAAATGTAGGGTTCCAGGCCCTTGAAATTGATCACTTACACTTCTTTTTGCCTGTCAGCTTAGGACTCATGCTACTTTCAAAATATTTGCTCTCTGTTTAGTGAAAGCAGCACCACAAAGCACTCTGAGAAGGACACTGTCCGTTTTATGGTTTTATGAAGGCGCACCACAATTCAGAGTCCAACTGAAAATCTAGTAATCCTGCCTGATGTCTTACGGCACTTTACCTTTTTAATGAAAATCTTAGCAGGTTAGCAACACAGGGTTCTGGTTGTCATAGTCTTCAAAAACTTCTAAATCACTCTTGAGTGCTCTTCATCTGAAGGATATGTCAGTAGTCCTCCTACCTAGTATCCTGAGAAACCAGTGTGATGCCGTTGCTCTCTTCAGTTCTTATATTGGCAATGAAGCAAGAAGCATGAACAACAATTTCCTTTTTTTAAGTTAGAAGACAATAACTTCATTTTTCCCATTTTTATTGGTGCTTGATACTTATACATAAGCATGGGATTCATTGTTACATATTTGTACAAACACAGAATATAATATGGCCAACATCATTCCCTAGTATTTTGTCTTTCCTTCCTTTCCTTCCTCGCTATTCCCTTTCCTCCACCCTATTGATCTTCCTTCAATTTTCATGAGACACCTCTTTTCTCTTCTCGCCCCGTTTCCTCTTTAACTCACACACATGAGAGAAAATACATGATCCTTGACATTCTGACTTTGGCTCATTTTGCTTAACAAAATGTTCCCAAATTCTACCATTTTCCTGCAAATGATATAACTTCATTCTTATTTATGACTAAATAAAATTTCATTGTATATATACCACATTTTCTTTTTCCACTGACAGCTAGTCTAATTCCATAGTTTGGCTATCGTGGATTGCTGCTATAAACATGGGTATGCATGTATGCTTATAGTATGATGACTTTAATTCTTCAGGATAAATACCAAGGAGTAGAATATCTGGGTCATATGGAGGTTCCATGCCTAGTCTTTTGAGGAAACTCCGTATTTACTACCACAATCGTTGTACTAATTTACAGAGCTCCCAAAAGTGCAATAATGTATAATAATAAATCCTCTCCAGCATTTATTATTATTCGTATTCTCCATAACTGCCATCCTAACTGGAGTGAGATGAAATGTCAGTGTAGTTGTGGTTTGCATTTCCTTAATTGCTAATGATATTGAACATTTTTTCATATATTTGTTGACCATTTGTATTGTTCTTCTGAGAAATATGTTTCAATTGTCTATTAATTTGGTTATTTTGATGTTAAGATATTTGAGTTATTTATGTATTATGGATGTTAAGGTTAACACCCATAGAAGAGTAGCTAGTAAAGATTTTCTCCCATTCTCTAGATTCTCTCTTCACATCTTTGTTTCCTTTGCTGTGCCGAAGCTTTTAAATATAATGAAATCCCATTTATTGATTCTTGGCATTATTTCCTGAACTTTAGGTTCCTACTGAGAAAATCCTAGTCTCTGCCTATATGTTGGAGTGTTGACCCTATGTTTTCTTCTAGTTGTTGCATAGTTTTGGGTCTAATTACTAGATCTTTAATCTATTTAGAATTGACGTGTGGGCAAGATGAGAGGTAGTGGTCTAGTCTTATTCCTCTACATGTGATATCCAGTTTCCCCAGCATCATTTATTAAAGAGATTGTCTTTTCTCCAATGTATGCTTTTGGTACTTTGTCAAGGATCAGATGACTGTATCTGCATAGATTTGTCTTGGAGTCCTCTATTATGTACATTTGTCTATGTAACCATACAGTTTCTGTTACTAGAGCTCTGTAGTATAATTTAAAGTCAGGTATTGTGATGTCTTCAGCATTGCTCTTTTGGTTAAGAATTGTTTTATCTATTCTGGGTCGTTTATTTTTCCAGACAAAATTTAAGCATGTTTTTTCTAGTTGTATGAAAAACATCATTGGTATTTCAATGGGGATTGCATTGAATCTATAAATTGCTTTTGGTAGTATGGACATTTTAATAATATTTATGCTGCTTATCCATGTACATGGGACATCTTTTCATCTTCTTTTTTCTTATTCAATTTCTTTCTTCAATGTTCTATAGTTTTCATTGCAGAGATCTTTTCCCTCCTTGGTTAGATTTATTCTTAGGTATTTTAGTTTTTCAAGGCTATTGTGGATGGGATTATTTTCCTGATTTCTTTATCAGCAGATTTACTATTAGTATAGGAAAATTATCATTTTTGTATGTTGATTTTGGAATCTGCTACTTTGCTGAATTTGTTTATAAGCTCTAGTAGTCTTCCGGAGAGATTTTTGGACCTTCTGGGTATAGAATCATTCATGTGCAAACAATGATAATTTGATTTCTTTCTTTCCTATTTTTATCCTTTTGGTTTCCTTCTCTTGCCGCATTATTCTGGCTAGAATTTCTATTACTATATTGAATAGAAGTGATGAGAGTGGACATTCTTGTCTTGCTCCAGATTTGAAGAAAATACTTTCAGTTTTTATCCCACTCACTGGGATACTGGCTTTGGGTTTTTGTAGATAGCCTTTATGATGTTGAGTTGGTTCCCCCATTACTATTTTCTTCAGCAATTTATCATGAATCAGTGTGGAATTTTGTTGAAGGCCTTCATCTACTGAAATAACCATGTCTTTTTTCTCCTTAATTCTATTTATGTGGTGAATTACATTTATTAATTTGCTTATGTTAAACCATCTTTGCATTCCTGGAATAAAACTAACTTGGTCATGATATGCAATCTTCTTAATATATTGTTGAATATGATTTGTTAATATTTCATTAAGGATTTTTTGCATCTAACTTTACTGGGGATATTGACCTATAGTTTTCTTTCCTTGAGATGTCCTTATCTTGTTTTGATATGATGGTGATATTGGCTTCATAGAATGAATTAGAAAGTGTTCTAATACTTTCTACTTCATGGAATAATTTGAGAAGCATTGGAGTTTGTTCTTTAAAGTTCTGGAAGAATTCAGCTGAGAACCCACCTGGTCCTAGGCTTTTCTTTGTTGGAAGGCTTTTTATTACTGCTTCTGTCTCATTGCTAGTTATTGGCCTGTTTATGCTTTCTATATCCCCTTGATTCAGTATCAACAGGTCATATGTGTTTAGATATGTGATCATTTATTCCAGGTTTTCCAATTTATAGGAGTACAAGTTTTCAAAATAGCTCCTATAATCTTCTGGATTTCTATGATGTGTGTGGGTAATTTCTGCTTTATTAATTTGACTTTCTCCTTTTTTGTTTTGGTAAGTTTGGTCAAGGGTTTATTAATCTTATTTATCTTTTTGAAGAGCCAACTGTTTATTTCATTGATTCTTTGTATTTTTTTATTCTCTATTTCATTGTTTTTTGTGTTCTAGTGTTGGATTTTTATATTTATTGTAATGAATTTTTCTTCTGCTCCTACGTGTGGGCCTTTTTAGGGCCCAGTCTTCTCTTGCCAAAGTGTCCTATGGTGGTCTAGATTGAAACCTCTCATAGTTGTAGTATTCACAGCCTTTGTGTAAAATTTTTCCTGTTTTTTCTGTAGGAGTGGATGTCCATGACTGGGACCTGAGGGTCCACCCTAGCTGTTCCTACTTGGGACCTGGTTATTAGTTTTGGGATTTGTGTATTCTATTCTTTGTTTTAAAGTATCACCAAAGTTTGAATGTGATTAATTTGTGTGTGGAACAAAGTGAGATATCTCTTGGCTGCATTAACTTCAGCCACAGAGCCTCTACTCTGTGAATTTGTAGGGTCTCTGTTGGTTCCCAGAAACTCACAGAAAAGTGGGAAACACACAATAGCAACAACTGGAGCAAACAATATACAGAATTGAAATATATCTACTGTTACATTTGCAACACTAATTACCACAGAAACAGGAAAGATGGGGTCAGCAATTGCCAATAGCAAAAACAATAAATAGCTGGGAACTAGATCTGGGATTAGAGTAAACAACAGGTGTCAACTATGCCACAGTATTAATAACTGCAAAAACATGAATGGTTAAGACAAGAGTTACAGAAACCAAATAGTTCTAAAAGACGGTAAAGATACAGTTTATTAAGAGACAAGAAAATGAAAGAGGAAAGTAAATAAAGTATAGGATATTCAAAATGTGAACAGAGAGAATGCATTAGAGATGTGGCAAGTGATGGCTATGAAGAAGGAGAAAAATAGAAAAAAATAACAAAGTAGGAGGAGGGTAAGAAAGAACAAGAGAATTTGTTTAAGGGAGAAGAAAGGAAAGCAAAATAAGAGAAACAAGCAAATAAAACTAAACCAAACCAAACCAAACAAACAAACAAACAAAAACCCTATGTCCTTCAATAACAATATAACAATTATGAAAAATGCTAACAGTGAGGAAAAAGGAAACAAACATGAATATATACATACATGAACCAATCAGCACAGCATGAATGCTTAAAAAAAGAAAAACTTCTTAATGAAAATTGAAAGAATTGTCTCTACCAGTGACCAAAACTGTCCATAAGGATGAATGATCACTTCCTATGCCCAATGGTCCCTATTTCCATTTTTTCTTGGGCTATGTATGTACTGAGAGAGAGGTGCAGTGAGAGCGTTCAAGGGCTGAGGGTTCTTTCTCCTCTTTTGGGGTTGCTCCCCAAGCTGCCAGCTGGAGTCTTCTAAAACTGAAGCTGATTGAAATAGCCCTCAGCGTCTCTTCTCACCAGTATAAGGTAGGATGAATTGGGAAATATAGTTGATAGACTTTCGTCTGGACAGATTAGATCAATGCAATCCCAGAGAGGGGCAGCTACGAGTTCTAAGACCCAAATACTGGGGATGGGACTTAGGTCTAATGAGGCCGTAGGGGCTAGGACCAGGCAAATCTGGTTTCTGCTGGAGTCTGAATCTCAAGAACCTAGCAAGAATTCTGCCTGCAGGGCCTGGGAGGTAACCCTCTATAAGTCTCATACACTCCTCTGTCCAAGAGTACAGCCTTCTCAAGCTTAGTCCCTGGGTGTATTCACACCTGCCTGTTTAATTTCTTGACTCTAGCTGGTCACATGAGCCACCAGATTCAAAGGGAAAGTGAGTTGCACTCCCCTCCACATTTATGAGTTGAACCCCATCTGGGTCCAACCTTCTCTGTGCCTGTCTCAGTCACGTTTTGCTAGGTACACCCAAGGCCAGGTGGTAGGAACTTGCCTGCAAAGTGTTTGCTACAATATGCCAGAGTCCTGCAGTAGCAAGCTGCACCACCCCCTCCACAAGGCTCCTGCCTCAGCTCTCTGCTGGCCAGTTGAGAAACACAGAGCACTTTCCAACAACCATTTGTTGTGCAATCTGGATCAGCTAAGTTCAAGCTGCTTTTCTCAAGGGCAGGCTTTTCCGTGCCCTGTCCACTTTGTTCCTTTCTCTGTTCATATTATCCCTTCTCTCTGTGGTCAGCCAGCACCATTGCCACTGCCACAACTGGCTCAACTCCAATATACTATTTTTGTTCTTTGTTTAATGCACCTGAATTTCCAAGTCTTTAAGACTCAGAAATATTGAATTTTCAGTGAATTCCCTCTTTCACCCACTTCATTGAGAAGCAGAACTCCCACTGCTTGAATCCCAAGCCTCGGAGCAACTGGAAATGCAGCTTTTCTCTAATCTGTCATCTTGAATCTCAACACTATTGTTTATTAATGCTAAATCTCATTTTCAAAAGTCAGATTTCTTCTTAAATCATACTCTAGAGCTTTAAGGAAACATGGACCAAAATTTACTCTTGACAACTGAAAAACTGAACCCCAGAGAGCTTTAAAGATTTACATGCTCTCTCAGAGTTAGTAGAAGAATGCTAGGTGTTCTTATCTATGTTTGCACAGGTAGATCATATTGTCCTTGAAGGTGGGGTTAAACTTCGTTTTGATTTGGTTTAATTCAAAGAATTTGCATATGATATGAAGTTAATTAATGCAGTAAACTTCACATGCTTATGTAGTTACATTTTAACCCAGTATGTTAACTCTTTATAAAGTCAGTTTAAAGTTCCATATTAACCAATTTGTTTTATTCACATCTCCTTGAAGAACACAGGGTTCTTTTCATCACTCCAGTTCTGACTACATGTCCCAAATAATATATTGAGATTCAAGAGTTTATGGCCTTGCTCAATATCACGTAGTTAGAAAAAGAAGATCCCAGTATTAAAGCACAGATTTTCTGACTCAAATGAATCAAAATATTATTTGCCCAGAGTCAGTAAATGAGTAGAAATGACAAATCAGTTTTCGCCTGATATTTTGCTGGCAGACAATGATGATAATTCTCATTTTTCTAGAACATTGGTGAAAGTGGACACTTCTGGTCTCTTGATTTAGAATCCCATTATTTAGCTTCAAGTATTGTTAATCAATAGGACATTAAATATAGTCACATATAAACATATTTTGTAGGCTTATTGCAGAGTCTGATATAATTGTTGCTGTATATACGTCTCTGTACTAATGCCTCCCTCCACCAGAGCAGATCACTGCCTGACCAGTTACCTTCTATACGTGCCATAGACCTCCACCTCCTCAAATTAATAACAAGCCACTTAATTTGATTTCCTTATTTTGGAAATCTCATATTCCACTAACAATATTTCAAGATTACAACTCCAGAGGAAAATTGATCATTTGATCATTTTGTGTTTTGTTAAGAAATAATGATGATTATTACATGTTGCTTTTATTCATACTGTTAGTATTAAATACAATATAGTATTTTTTATAATCTCCTTCCCCTTAAAAATAGAGATAGGCCAAAATATGCTGATTAATAAAATATAAGTACATGCAAAAATTAATAATGGTTGAAGATTGATACATGATACTTGAAAAATAAAACAGAAGAAATAAAGAATTTAAAAAATTATTTATAAATTTACAATCACAGAATTCTAGAAGGAGGAGGAATCTTAGAGTTATGCTACTGAATATCTTTATTTTATAACTGAGGAAATTGCAGACCCACGTGTTTTGCCAAAAATCACAGAGTCTATTGGTATCAGCACCAGGACCAGAACATAAGTTACTATTTAACTTTCAGCCAGAATCACTCTGGCCCTGCCACATCTGACTTCTTTAATAATGCATTACTTAATAATTTAATTCCAAGTTAACAACTGCTTTATAGTCTCCAAAGTGGATTATATGATGAAAAAGCAGTTTTGAAAGAATCTGTTCAGTATCTAATTTTCAGCTTTCCCCTTTCAAGTGTATGTTCCTTATGATTTGCCTAAATCAGCATATTGAGTGAAAAATAACATCCATCAGTTTGCTTATTCAATGTGCATTGCCGATATTACATGTTCTTTGTATGTTGCATTGTATATAACATGTATAAATATTACAAATCACTAATACAACTTTCTCTTTTTTTGTTTCAAATAAGGGCACAGTTAGGGGAATCATGTGTATATCTCATTCCACCGTGGATTGTTTAATACAATTCTGACCCCTTCTCTCCACATTCAACCACTCCTAGCCACAATGTTCTATCACAAGTTTTCCTCCAATTTATGAACAAGACCACTATCCTAAATTTTTGTGATTTTTCAGAATAAAATTCACAATGACTCATTTTAAAATATTAAACTTAAATTTCTCTAACCAAATTCTACAAAACCGTAATACTGCACTAGTGTTGCAATAGGGGAAGGAGAGTATCCACTGTGCATTTTTTAGATTTAAATTGGGGAGAGGTAAGAGCTGTTTTGGAGAGAGACATGGAAGGATATGATCCTAATTTGAAGTTAGAGACATAATACATGATGACAAAGGAGAATCAGAAGAGATAAAGGCATAATTCAGACTTGTGCTCAGAAGACAAACTTGACCTATTAGCACTCACCCCTTAGGGAGAAAGGCATGGGTGGTGCTCCCCAGGGACTCTCCTCCTGTGCAGCTGCAGGCTGCCTGTGGCCTTTGGAGGCTGGGACCCAGCTGCTGCAGCCAGAAGGGATAGGAGAAATGCACACTAAGGTGTGCTTACTTTACCTTCCTTCTTACTCTCCAGAGATACCTAAACAAGTTTTACCGGATACTTGATCAGAAGATTTGAGCTGTTAGAGAAAGTTCTCTTACCTTGCACCCTTTTTTGTGTATCATTAAATAGAAGCATCTGAGTTCAACATTTTCCAAGAGATCAGCCATACCATTTTAAATAATAGTTCTTCATCAAGTCAAGAAAGAAATGATGATATTCCTGGCTTTGTGTGACATAACTGTGATAGGAGAAGATGTATCAAAAGTAAACTCTATGGAAGACCTCTGCTGCAAAGATACTTGGGATATGAAGTCAATCTGCTGCAATGGAATAGGCTGTATTAACACTTCTATTATTAAATGCTTTATCCATAATGAAAATAACTATAATTTAGGTTTATGACTACTTAATATAACAGGTTAGCATACATATTTATAATTCATATTAGAAGCACATCCTCTGATATTTTTACTGATGGGTTGAAATATGAAAGAAGTTTAGAGACTACTGTTCTGGACCTTGTCTTCACCTACTCATGAACCTTGTAGAACTATTTATGCCTTTTAACATTTTAGTAAAACACAAACGGATAACAGATGAATCTTCTTAGCCTCCTGGAATAACTAGGAATATGGTAGTGAAGACAATGTGGGTTTACCAAGAGTAGTAAAATTGAGAGGTCAAAGGGGGTGCTGAAATGCTTGCTATTTTTATAGAATATAGACATACTGTAAATAAGTTAAAAAAAACTAATAAAAAAAGAAAAACTGAAGCCCAGAAAGATTTATCATAATGCTTAAGATAAACTTCACAGTAAGCAATTGAATTTGGGTCTTTTGGTTTTTGAAGCCTGTCTTGCTACTAGAAATTAATGAGTTTGTTTTTTCACTGACATATTTTCTCATGGCGTGATAGCCTCTTTTCTGTCCTTTCCTTTATTCAAACCATTCCCTTGCCTCAATTCTCAGCCCTTATTCTCCACAGAGCTTATTCTGATGACTACAGGGGTTAGTAATCAGTGTTTTTTCCCAGACTCCTGGCATGAGCTTTGTTTATAAGGGTTTATTCTGTGCCAGCTGGAAAGGCCTTTAACACTATCTCCAGACAAAGTACTATGAGTTGTTGTGATGGGCAGGGTAATGACTGCCAAAGATGTTCACACCCTAATCCCTGGAATCTGTAGCCATGTTACACAGCAAAATAAATTTTGCAAATTATAGTGATGAACTTTAAAAAAGGGAGAATATTCAAAATGAATCAAAGACCTTGGAATTAAACCAGAAACTCTGCAACTTGCAGAAGAAAATGTAAGGCCAACACTCTGGCTTTTAGGCATAAGCAAAGACTTACTTAATAGGACCCCAAAGCTCAGGAAATAATTCCAAGAGCTAATAAATGGGACAGCATCTAATTAAAAAGCTTCTGCATAGCAAAGATAACAATTAGGAATGTGAAGACAGAACACACAGAATGGGAGAAAACTCTTTGCTTGCTACTTTTCTGACAAAGGATTAGTATCTAGAAATATATAAGGAGTTTAAAAAAAACTTTACACCAAAAAAAATCAAATCACCCAATTAATAAATGACCATATGAATCAAAAAGAGACGAAGAAATACAAATGACCACCAAGTACATGAAAAAATGCTCAACATCAGTAGCAATTAGGGAAATGCATATATAAACTACACTGAGATTTCATCTCACACCAGTCAGAATGGCAGTCATCAAGAACACAAATATTAATAAATGCTGGAGAGGAGGTGGAGAAAAAGGAATACTTTTACACTGTTGGTGGGACTGTAAATTAATAAAACCACTATGGAAATAAGTATGGAGGCTCCTCAAAAGACTAGACATGCAGCCACCATATGGCCCAGCTACACAACTTCTTAGTGTTTACCCTGAAGAATTAGTCATTTTACTACAATGATACATGTATACCTGTGTTTATAACAGCACAACTCACAATAGCCGAACTATGGAACCAGTCTAGGTGTCCAAACAGATGAAAAGATAAAGAAAATGTGTTATACATATACAATGGAATTTTATTCACCCATAAAAAATGAAATTATGATATTTGCAGGAAAATGGATGGAATTGGAGACTATCATATAACATGAAATAAGTCTATTTCAGAAGATTATGGGTCATATATTTTCTCTTATATGCAGTAGCTAGAAAGGAAAAAGGAAAACAAAGTTTGGGGTGGATCTCCTAAAAAATCAAAGGGAGATTGGTAGAGGAAAGGGACTAAGAGGTGAGATGCTGGGAGGGAGGAGGGAATTGCTGGGGCAATATAGGTCAAACTATGTTGTTATATTGTGTGCATGTACAAGTATGTAACAGCAGATCCCATCAACATTTACAATCATAATGCATGAATGAAAAAAAAGAGATTATCCTGGATTATTGGGGTGGATTCAATTTAGTCATATTCACATTAAATGTGGAAGATGCTAGCAGCACAGACAGTCTGAGGTGTGACCGTAGATACAGGGGGGATCCTGCATGAGGAGTCTACTCACTGTGACTGGCTTTTAGGGAAGAGCCACAAGCCAAGGAATGGAGATGACCTCTTGAAGCTGAAAGTGGCCCTCAACTGACAGCCAATGGAGAAATAGGGATCTCAATCCTGGAAGTGCTAGAAGCTGAATTCTCACAAAACTCTGAATGAAGAAGTGGTTCCTGCCCTAGAGCCTCCAGAGAGAACCACCTCCCTGTTGACACCTTGATTTCTGCCTGTGGGACCTGAGAGAGACCCAGGAAGACCATCTAGACTGTTGACATGCACAACTGAGCTATGATGTAATAAATCCTGTGTTAAGTTGCTAAATATGTAATAATTTGTTACAACAGATGTAGAAAACAGCACAGTTATTATCTGTAACTTCTAAATAAAAATGTGAGCCATGCAAGTATTAAAATTACACAGCTTACAAGTGTCAGAACTACTGCTAATAAATGTGCTCTATTTCCTCTTGAATGAGTGGGTCATATGGTCACTTTAACTTGACAGAGAGAGAAGGACAGAGAAAAGGAGAGACAGGCAGCAAACCAGACCTTCAATACGTTGCTCACCCATCTTCTACACATTATCTGCTGTAGTCTTTGGCACACAGCCACCGCACAGTTAGGGAATTTGTTGAACTTCCCAGATCCTCCATCAGGGAAGGATTTGATGTCCTGACAGGTGAGAATGTTATGAGTTCCTTCATGGACTACTCTACCACATAGCTTCCTTGACCAGGCACACATTTCCTGGTGTGGTCCACCTCATGTATATCAGGGTACAAAGGCCTTAACATGCTGGGCCAGGTAGGGACAACACTGAAGGACCCTGGCAGCTGCAGAGTTCCTCATAGGGTCAGCTGAGGTTGTTGCTGAGTTTACCTTGTGGATCAACTTTCCCATGTTGTATCTGATTTATTCCCTTCAACAGGTGTGGATTTGATGGGCATTACTTCTCTACTACTTCCTCATCCTCTTCCTAACCTCTTCTTTCTTCTCCATCTTCTCTTCTTATCTCATTTTTCTTCTTGCTCATCTTCTTCCTCCTCTCTCTCTTTTATTATTTAAAATAAATTTTAAATGGATACATAATACATGAGCCATGTATACATCAGTGGGGTCCTACTATTGTTCCCATGCACTTTTTCATTGTGTAAAATTTAAAGCAGTTTAAATGTATCTATATCCTTAAACATTTATCATTTGCGGTGGGCACTTCTTAATAAACATTTCACAAGCCCAGAAGTTGCTTACCAGGAAACTCAACTTGTGGCATCCATTAATACCTTTCTTTGGTTAACATATTTACATTTTGAATGAAGTTTATTTTATATAATAATTTTGGTAAAATATTTGCTCCTTGTCATTTCCAATGTGTGCAGAGGGACTATTTGAATTGTAATTATAACCTTCCCTGGAAGGTTGCAGATTGTAGTCTTCATAAATAATCTTACTATGGTTAGTGATTTAGTAGCAAATGCGTAGTTTCTAAACCAGGTGGTTTAGATGCATGTGCCAGGCACTACAGGGGCAGAGGGTGATCACCATGCTTCAATAATCACACAAATTATAGAATGGGCTCAGAGGATTACATGGAAAGTTGGTTTATACTATCCCCCAATTTTCTTCCCACCTCTGTCCTTTGTTGTGATGTTGCTGACTCTGTCAACTTACTTAGGAGTGCAGGGACAGAAGGAGGCTCTCCAGCAAAGGTCTTCTTATCACTATGCTAAGTTGCTTTTATCACTATGCTAAAGTTGCAGAAGCCATCTTCCTGCTACTCATGATGGGTTAGATCTACCCGCCTACTGGTCTTCTTGGTGTTCTCTGATCTCTGTCTTCCAGGAATTCACTGGCTGCTAGGAAGCTTTTTGCTGTTCTCCAGTAACCTTATGGGCGCTCAAAATATGTGGTCCATGAATAAAACACTCACGAATCATGAGAGATAAGAGAACGGCTGCTCTTAGTCTCCTACTTGTATTGTCCTTTCTACACTCTTTCTCTCTCTCTCTGCCACTTTTCTCTGTTAGTTTTTACTGAAAAGAGTCCTACTGAATGCTTTTGGTAACTTTTCTCTCTAGCTCTTCAAGAACCTCTTTTTCCTATTATACAATTTCATTAGGTATCTATATGAGTTTCCCTCACAACTATTGAAGCTCAGTTTTAGGTTTTAATTACATCCAATTTCTGTTATTTGTTTTTACCTGCATTTACTATTGTAAACCATAAAAATTAGAAGTACTAAGCACAGTAACATTTTTAACTCTAGAAATCCCAGGGTAGATTTGGAACAGGTGATAGGCTTAGAGTCAGTGTAGAAGAAGTATAATAACAAATGTCATTGATGCAATGGTGAGCTCTTGTCCTGTTCAGTCAAGAAGTAGAATCCTCAAACTCAAGTCAAAGTCCACATTTAAATCCCCAGCACTCAGCCTCCTGTGATGCATGCAGACATCTTTGCCCTTTGAACACAATACAGCCCATAATAGTTGTTTTGCAGTGAATGCACATTTCTAAGAGAATTGAGTTTGCCTGCTAACCTTCTGTTTTCCTGTATTATACTCTTGTACTAGGTACATCTCCATAGACAAAGTTGCTGCCTTGGCGTCTTCAGTGTCCAAGTGCAGGTAGGACCATAAGCTATCAGGAAAGCTGAAAGTGCCTCTGTGTCTTCCTATAGACAGTGCATCCTTGCAGACTAAATTTTATCTATTGTTTAATCTTATCTTTGGCAAGCCCATTCTGCAAAAGATATATGTCAATGGCAGTAAGGTACAAGCAATGAAACTTAGACTTATTATATTCTTAATGCCACTTTGTCCCTTGATAGAATTACTTGGCCACATCTACACTGTGATTGAATAGCTATTTGTATTCTATTTTTTTGTTATAGCCTCAGTTCAGCCACCACCTGAGGTTCACTAAGTCATCTGCTGCTCAACTCTCCTGTTTACCTGTGTGTAATCTGTGTTTCCCTGCTGCCTTCAAAGTTCCAACAACTATTCTGTTTCAAAATACCATGAATAAATTTGGTCAGCTGCCTACATTGCACTTAAGAAATTCTGTCCCCACCAACTCATTATGTCTCCCTTTTCCTGGATTTGTTGGGTGTAATGGGCACTCACTACACATACCACTGATATAATAAAGTCCCAGAGTTACATAACTGGTGCTTACAATAATGTCCAGTGACTTGAAAATGGGCTGCATTCTTCATGGAGAAGTGGATAAAGAGCCCCTATCTCAATTTTAGTATGGCTTTATCCATGAGATTTTTGTAGCTCAGTAATTTACAAAGTTTATAGTGAAATAGTTCTTTCACATTTTCACTCATACTGCCCATATTCCCACAAATTTTAGCGAAAGTATTATCCAGGGGACATTTGAATAGGGAATGAATCTGAGGGAAACTAATCCAAGCGCAGATAGTTAACATGCATTATAGTTCTTGATAGAACCAAACTGTGATTGTTAAATGGCAAAATTTGTTTTTAGCTGTTTTTATGGTAAATCTTGAACTAAGACTATTCTAGATGAACTTCCAATACTCAAATGTGAGTAAATGAGGGAAGAGACTTGGGTAGAAAGTTACCATTGAGGATGGCATGGGGGCCTGAGAAGAAAGACCTATGAGGTTCATGGTTTAAGGAAAGAAGCAGAATGATCATTAAGAGACTGTCATGTATATGCTAGTTATAAAGCTTTGTGGATACTAGAAGGTGACTTGTAGCTCTTCTGTGGCCGTTCACATGGGAATACACATCACAGGTGGAAGTTCCCATTTAGCTGTTCTCAGCACTGCTGGTCAGGGCAGCCTATCAACTAACCATCTGGCTGAGGACCTTCTAATAGAAATGCTTCTCAGCTAGTCCTGAGATTTGTTGAGTACAACTGAGCTGCCTGTGCTGTAGCCATGGCTCTAAGCTTCCGATGACATCCGTAAGGTCTGAAAACCAAAGACGATGTCATTGATATTCAGAAGAGAGTTTCCATTCTACTCTCAACATCTGCACTTGGCTACAATAAGACCACAACAAAATGAAATCTATCATACAAATATTTACAAATTCTGATTATTCCTGGAAAAAAATAGGAACATTTCATTTCTGTTTTGATTTGGAAGATTTAAGATTTGTTCTTGCCAATATGTATCAATTTCTGCTTTAACTGATAATTTTAGCATTGGCTTTTGTCTTTTCTCAATCAGAAATGTTTCTTCTTTCAACCTTATCCTCACTGAAAGTATAAAACATATGGCTGTAAAATTTACTGCAGTATCTTTGTGCATAAGTGAATAAAATGTCAATGTGTACACTTGAAAAAAATCAAAGTGTGCAGCAATCAAATATAAAATAAGTCATAAAGGTTTTATAAAAATTTCATTTTTTTACAGTAGTTATTTCTGCCTGGAGTTGCAGCCAGCCCCTTAGGACTTAATCTAACACCTCCAAGTTGTTTTATATGCATATTTTTTTTCTTTTCCTCGCACAGGTGCTGGAGCCCCATGAAATTTTCCCGTTCTGATTCTATTTCAGCATCTGCTTCACAGAGAACCCAAGCAGTGGAAGCCCTTACAACTTACACTGTGAGCCCCGTGAGATTCATTCAGGGTTCTAGTTCCAGTACCTTGCACTCTGACTGGGTGCTAGATAGGGATGCTGAGTGTTGAATGAGTGGATGAACAGCATTCAGGTTGTGGTTAACGAACCTAATGGCCACTGAATGTTGTGGTAAAGAGCACTGGCTCTGAAATCTGAGTGAGTTCAGAGTTTAGTTTTGTTGCTTTCTAACTTGTAAACGTAGACAAGTTCATGAACTTTTCTGTTCTTTTATTATTACATCTATAAAATGAAGATAATGGCTGTATCCTAAAGATAGTTTCCATGATTTTTGTTTTTAGAATGAAATGAGTTGTAAAACACTTAGAATGCTGAGTAGCTAGAAAGTTTTCAATTAATGTTAATGATTTCATCCAGTGTGAATGCTTATGATGGCAGGGTGCTCTGTGCCTGATGGGGTAGTTCTTATTAGTTTTAGAGATTTTCATTTTTAATGGCATTTGCACCCTCTCCACCAATATATTCTAACCTAAAAGCTTGATCTTTATCTTCAGAGCACTTAGCAGTCTCTGAAATAATCTTCCTTTACTTTAATTGTATTTTTTTCCTTCTGATATGGAAAATTTTTAAGGAAAGGAAACTTTTCCATCTTGTTCAATGTTCCCATCTAGTTCCAGGAGAATGCTTGGCAACTGATAGTTGTTAAATTAATATTGATTTATTGAATGAATGTGTAAATTGTTTAAAAATTTTTCTTTATGTTAAGCCAAATCTGACTTCATAATTTTATCCACTAGAAAATTCAGCTTTCAGAGGCAATACATAATGATTTTGGTGCCTTTTCTGCATGACATTCATTGCTGTTGAGAATACCTGAGAGATGAGCCAGTTCCAAGGGCTGCACAGTGCCCTGAGGACTCACGGAGGGAAGATGGCTTTGGGGAATGGTGTTCTATTAATAATGTCTGATACTCAACAATCTCCTAAACTATAGAAAGATCTTCTTCAGCAGAAAGAGAGAAAAAGCCAAGAAAGAGGAAGGCAGATGACCCAGGAAACAAGGAAGGAAGTTGGGGAGGTGCAAAGAGTGATTTCCAGATGGTGTCTATGCCATCCTGGAGGGCAAGACGGGGTCCTCTCCAGGGAGCAGTGCTGCTCATTTGCTTGTGGCCTCTGCTTCTAATCCACACCTCTGTACTCAGCTCTACAATGTTTGGGGTGGGACTCTACAAATTACACTTCAGAAACTCATTTTGTAGCTCTTGAGAAAGTTTAGAAGGCAAGTGGAGGGAAAAAGACTCTCCCTATTTGGGGGGGGGCTCCAATTAGTTATCACTCACAGTGGTATTTGGTCTCCACCTTCAGCAGCCAAATCAGCATCACCAGATGAAAATATAAATACCTACTCTTTAAAATAATTTTAAATTTAAATTCTTCATATTCAACTTGATAGTATCAGTGGACTTTCAAAGCTTATAAACCATTGATATCATAATTCTAAATGATCCCAAATATTGAAACAAATCTTGGGAAAGGAGAAAAAGTTGGAGGCATTGAACTTCCTAATTTCAAATTATACTACAAAGCTTTAGTAAGCAATACAATATGGTATTACCATAAAAACAGATACATGGACCAATGGAATAGAATAGAGAGTCCAGAAATAAAGACAAGCATATACAGTCAACTATTTTTGACAAATTAGAACACACAATGGAGAAAGGACAGTCTCCGACGAATGGTGATTAGAAAACAGGATATTCAGAGGCAAAAGAATAAAGCCAAATTCTTACCTAACAGTATTCACAAAACTCTACTCAAAATGGATTAAAGATTTAAACATGGGGCTGGAGTGGCGGCTTGGTATTTGTAGCACTTGCCTGGCATGAGCAAGGATGCAGCTTCAAACCCTAGCACCCTGTACACAACGAATTGTTGGAGCAATGGAAGTCACATGAAAAACTAAGTAAAATTGATTCTTTCTCTTGCTCTGTCACTCTCTTTAAAAAAAAAAAAAAAGATTTAAACATAAGATCAGAAATCAAAAAATCTTCAAAAAATAGGGAAAAGTTTTCTTAATGTTGGCCTTGGGCATGATTTTTTTTTTTTTTTTGATATACCAACATTTTAGGCAACAAGAGCAAAAGTGAACAAGGCAAACTATCTCAAACTAAAAGGTTTCTACATAGTGAAGGAAATAATCAACAAAATAGAAAGGCAACCTACAAGTTGAGACAAATATTTCCAAGTTATATGTTAAATTATGAGTTAATACCCAAAATATATAAAAAAGAACTCACACACCTCAATAGCAAAACAACAATAACAACCAACAAAAAGCTGATTTTAAAATGTAAAAATGATCCAAATTGTTAATTTGACTTAAAGGTGCTCAACAACACTAATCATTAATGAGTAGCAAGTCAAAACTCTAGTGAGATATCACTTGATACTTATTAGAATGGCTATTATCAAAAAGATAGATGGTAATTGTTGTCAAGAATGTGGAGAAATGGAAACCTTTTCATACTCTTGGTGGGAATGTAAATCGGTACAGCCACTATGAAAACCAGTATGAATATTTCTCAAAACATTATTACTAGAACTAACATGGGATCTAGGAATCCTTCTGGATGCATACCCAAAGAATATGAGATCAGTATGCTGAAGGGACATCTGTAATGACCATGTTCATTGCAGTACCATTCACACAGCCACAGGGTAAGATGTTAACAATAGAGAAAATTGGATTTATGTGTCTGACAACTCTCCATAGTATCTTCACACTTTAAAAAACAAATAAAGCTATCACAAAATAGAAAGTTTAACCAAAAATAACTTGAAATCACCAGAACATTTGTTGACCTTCTCACATTTGTTCTTATGTTTTCTCCAACCCTTATAATTCCCCAGTGTATCCAGGAACCTTTCTCTTTGACTTTAACCTTGGCCACTTGACTTGTCTTGCCTAATGGAATGGAGAAGGATGTGCATACACGATGTGGCTCAGTCCCTATAGTACTCTATCAAAACAGAGAGTCTGTTTTTAGATATTCTTACCATAAAACAATACACACAAAAAAACATAACTAAGAAGGGTGATGGATTTGTTAATTGGCTTGACTAGTAATCATGTCACTATATATGTGTATGTTCCACATAGTGGTACCTCCCTTTGCCTGCATTTCAGAATGAGAAAAGAGGTGGAGCTGAACTAAGCTGCAACATGCCAAGGTGGGCTGAGTTCATTAGAGCTACAGCTATATCATAGTCTTTATGTAATGTGAGTAATAAACACTAGCTGTTATGAACCACAGGGGTGACAGGGACATTTGTTACTGCAGCAAATTAGGATTAACATAATTGTTGATTGCCTTTCAATACGATTTAGTTTTTGTAGTATCTCTTTTATGAAAACTTACCTAAATGTCCTCATAACTCATCTACTGTTTCCACATTCAGCAAATAAAAATAGAGAACTCACTGCTGGCATTTAAATATGTATAATGCCTGTCTGACTAAGTAGATTATAAGGTTCTCAAAATAAGAACCAGCCTTATGCATACACTCAGCAATGAAAATTGAAATACTGCTCTTTAGGCATTTCATTGATCTTTGGAGATGTATAGAATAGTATGTGAAAGTAAACAGGGTTCCTACACTGTTATAACTTGTAAATTACTGAAGGAGTGAGAAATTAAACAAATAAGGAAAATAATAAATATGGAACTATGGTTTTAATTAGTGCTGTATAAATATACCAGGTATATTGTCCTCTGAGGATCTATATATAGGAAAGTGAAGAAAGCTTCTTCTGAAGAAGTGAGCTGATTTTTTTCTCTTTCCACATTTTTTATTGGTGCATTATAGTTGTACATAATGATGGAAAAGGTTGTTATATATTCATACATGCACACAATATAACAATATTATTTGGTCAATATCACTCCCAAACACTTCCCCCGTCCTCTCCACCTTTCAACCCCTGATCCCTTTCCTCTACTGATTTCCCTTTGATTTTCATGAGATCACCATCACCCACTGCCCTGCCAACCTTTCTTTTCCTTTTTTCCTCTCTAGATTCTACATTTAAGAGAAGATATGTGAACCTTGACCTTGTGAATTTAGCTTATTTCACTTAACATAATGAGTTCTATTTCCATCCATTTTCTTGCAAAGGATATAAAGGGGGAAGCTAATTTTAATGAGGAATAAAGGTCAGGGAGAACAGTCCCACCTCTGCAAAATCCATGGGGGGCAGTAGCCAATGTGGCTAGACAAGGAAGAAGGAGGTTACTCTCAGAAGAGATTGGAGATGTAAAGGGGGTCAGACAAGGATTGTCTCTAAAACAAAATTTCAAGTCAGACCATTGGTGTATGCTCAACAAATAATGATGTTCATATATGACTTAATACAGGTTAGTTAAACTTTTTAACAGACACATTGGGTGCCTATGGACCAATGATAGGATTACAAATGTGGATAAGTCAAATCCTTTCCCTTCAATGGCTATCTTACAGGTTATCTACTATAAGCTCTAGTGTCATCCAGTAATCATCAGCCATAGTTGGGTTCTAAGTGACAAAAATAAATAAATGAGTAAAGAAAGAAATCCAGCTCCATTGGCTTCTTCAAAAAAAGCAGTGTCTTTCTTGACTACAGGAATTCAAATAAATGTTAAACAACCAAGCTGCAGGAAGGACAGAAAAGCAGCTGGCCTTCAGAAAGACTTTGCATTAGGGACTCAAATGCTTCCAGGATTCTTTCTGTACCTTGTGCCTATTCTTTCACTACAAAATTGCTTTCTCCTTGTAAAGATATACTGTTGTCTTCAGTTTGCGAGTTATCCACCTCCTGACTTCAGGCATCAGAGACACTATAATGAAAACTGCTTTTGATTTAACTCAGCCCATCTTTGGTGCAATCAATCAGGATTTGGGTCACAATGTCAGATGAAATCAAGGCCATTAAAACCATGTGAAAGGAAGGAAATGCTGATACATAGAGGTGAATCTCAAAAAAGATTGTGGTAAGTGAAGAAGCCAGACCAATCTTATCAATCAATAAAAACCAATTCTACATAATGTATGAGTTATTTTATTGAAAAATTCTGAAAAAGACAAAACTACTATAAGAAAAAGATGACAATTTTCAGAGATAGGAGGAAATTGTCTATAAAGGGGCCTTGACAGAAGTTTTGAGAGGATGGAAATGTTTGAAATTAGAATTTTGGTGATGAATCCACAATTCAATTTTATGCATTTATCAAAACACTTAGAATTTTACTCTTAAATCAATAAATGTATTTTATGCAAAATACATACCAATAAAACCTGTTTTCAAAAAAGCAATAAAAAAATGTTTATGGGATGCCCAGCAGAGATGCTGGGCAGACAACATGAAAAGTTCTACCACAATGCCCCAGTTAGAACTTGGTGGAAAACCCAAGGGTTAGTGAAACCTTGGGGCCTTGACAAACCAAAGGACATCTGTTGTTTAAGTGCTACTATATGAGGGTTGCACAGATAAGCTTCCAAGGAGGATGTCTGAGTTAGGTTGTGATGAACCTTGTAATTCAACTAAAGGAGGTCAAACTTTCTGGTCATTCATCACCAGTTCTGTTACTTTTTCTGGGCTAAATGTTCTCATTTGCAAAAGGGCAGTGGTATTGGTCACACTTTGTTCAGTAATGCTTTGCCTTAAGATCAGTCCTTCCCTCCATCATGGGATGATGGTCATCCATCTCCCAACTACAGCATAAATTAAACACAGCATGATGGACATCAGAATTAGCTATGACTGAAAATTGTGGCATATGTAAAAATACATTGCTGTTGTTTACAACATGAAAAGAATAACTACCACTGTTTGGTGAGAATAATTGTTTTTATTGCCAAATGAATTTATTAAGAATGTAATGACTAAGGTGCTCTTTAGCATTCACAGTGCATTTTATATGTATGTATAAATATATTTTATATGTATGTAAATATATATTGGGGAGGGGACTGGGGATCTAACCCAGGGGTGCTTTACCACTGAGCTACATCCCCATCCATTTTTTTAAAATGTTTTATTTGTCATTGGATATCACTAAGTTGCTGAGGCTGGCCTCAAGCTTACTATCCTCCTATCAGAGCCTCCTGAGTTGCTGGGATTACAGGCGTGCGCCACCATGTCCAACAACAATGCATTATTATATACATTTTCAAAATGCGAACTTCACAATAACCTTGTGAGCAGACAAATCACCTCTGTGTTAATCAGTAATATTTTAATTTCAGTAAATTCAACACAAACTATTTTCATTAAAAAAGGAGAAAAATTGGTTTATAGGAGATCCACAGATAACAGTTGCTTCAGGCAGAGGTAGATTCATAGACCTGTAGAGATATGCTTCTCTTTTCTTCTCTTTTCAGTTTTTTCCTTTGTGTTATGGCTTCATGGCCCTTCTCCCTTCATAGGAAATACAGCTGCTGTAGCCATCCGTAGCCTGTTTTGGCTTTCCTCCAAAGTAGAGAACTTCCTTTCTCTGACACACACAACAGATCCCTTGGCAAGTCTCTGAGTGGCCCTGCTTGGATCAAATTCTTGCTTCTGAACCAGTTGCTTATAACTTGACTTGGTTTTTACTAGATTTAGAAACCAACAAGCAATACATTCATTTGGTTTATGGCCAAATATATTTAATTACTTAGAAAAATTGTTTCTTATCTGAACAATGGTTTCTTAATAAAGAGATAGGTTAATTATTTTTTTCCTCAATGTGATTCTGATAATAAAGCTAGAGACATGTTTTTAAACCAGGCTTCCTCACATATTTTTAAGTGGATTGGTTGCAAACTGAATCTCTGTGCTTCCTGTTTATTTTCTTTGTTAGGGAATTAGGGGATTCCCTGCTATTGCAGAGTAATTGTTGCATTTAGTTGCTATCTTATTTCTGTTCCAAAACATTTCAAGTTCTCCGTGCCAATGTATCAGGATCAGAAAAGCTAATTTATTTTGTTCCTCAAGGAGTATATAATAAAAAAAAGATATATATCATACCATTGCTTCCATCTTATTCTAGGATGCTCTGGTACCTTTTCTAGATTCAAGGACAAAAGGCCCAGCACCGTCAGGAAACACGCTGATAAATTATGGCTGAATCATTCACAATGCCGGATGTTGCTGACAGTCATTCTTATATAAAAATATGTCTGAGATATACCAGAAATGAAAACTTCCTTTAGTCTTTCTATATTTGATGTTTTTTCCCCCATGTGTTTCCTCAGCAGGCTACCTGGAAAAATAAGTAAAGTAATAATGACATCGGTTTTCACACAGACCTTTGGGATCTTCCCTTCAAACAGAAGGTATTTTTCTTCTCATTCTCTGCTGTGAGAAATCCACTTTGCAGTGAGGCAGAAACTCTCTGTTAAGGGATTGTTATATTTATTCTGAGAAGTTAAAACAGAAAACATAATTTACAAAACAAATTGTACTGTGATTTGCATGCAAAATAAGCTGTGCTAAATCATGGCATGCAAAACCCTGATTCTTTGAACATCACTTCATTCAGCCTCATGTGCTCTACGATTAGATGAAATGAATTGGTTGACCCTAAGTCTGAAGCTGTGTGTTTCAGGGAAGACCACTGACTGCTCTATTGTTGCCTTATTTATCACTGCTGACTAACTCCTTCCCAGAGCATGCTTACCAACTTTATTCTAAAACCACTTGGTTTACTTTGTCCCCTTAAAACTCTGTAAACTCCATTCTGTATTTTCCCCATGAGAGCTATGGATGCATTGGTCAGTGTTTTAACTCACTTTATAAAGAGCGTTAGGTGATCATCAGATCACTGACAATCTTTACAAAGGCTTAAGTCACACATACATGGTGGCATTGCTTTCTTGATCATCCATTATATCCCTCACATTGTGTGTTTTGTGCTCTTAAAATTTAAATATTTTAAGTAGGAATATGATATCTGTCTGTTCATATGAGATAATGGAGTGGTATAATAGAAGATAAAAGGTCATGGATTTATTTTTGATCAAATTCAATATCCACTGGCTGATTTTACGTCTGTTCAAGAGCTGATCAAAATCAGTAGGTAGCCAACTTTTTTACTTCTGAGCAATAGCTTTGGTTCTGATAATCTACAAAACTGAGCTGCAAAAGACAGCGTTAATGTGCTCTCACCAAGCGACTGAGAGCCTGTGGTTTTCTTTTTCTTATATCATGCTACCAAGGTTGGCAGCTCTACCATGGTCAATTGTTCAGAGGCTCACATAGCGTAGCTTGGATAGATAGCCAGGCATCTTGGCAACTTGTTTTGACTTATTGTATATAAGTTCCTTTCCAATATAAGTAATACATTTCCCCAATCATGATGTGGTCATTGGACTATACGATAATTAGTTTCCTTCCAACCTGAGACTACTTGATATCGTAAAAATTACAAAGTAGGTTAACTTTGACTTGAAGGATTTTTCAGTCCATTTCTCCTCACTGTTCTCACATGGGTTCTATTTTGCTCTTCTTCGCTACTATTTGTTGGTATTTTTAGTTATTCATGTTGTCCTTCTTTGCCCAGGACCTTATTTCAGGCCTGTATCCAAAAACCAAACATCATTTGTGCACATGTGATTTTATTTCCTGTGTTGGAACTAAAACAATAAGAATGAAGTTTTTAATAGCAGAAGGTTACAACTCCGAAGGATATTTGATCTTACTAGAATCTCCTGAAAGAAATAAGCACTAAACCAAGGAATGGATATCCACATTCCACGTATCATCTAAACTGAGTTTCCTGCTTTCTGTATATCAATTCAACCTTTACAACAGTGTTTTCTAATTTACGCACATCAGAAATTCAGGCAAAAATTATCCTTCAATCCATTGCCTACCAGGCACTTTCTGGACACTACATGAAAGAACTGTATACACAAAAAAGAAATTAACTGGCTCATGTTGAACATAACTTTGTGCTAAACTATGAATTTTACATGTTTATCTCAATGAATTAAAAAAAAAAAAAGAAGAACAATCTTAAACCACCACTGCCCAAGGCTTAGTACATTTGGTAAATATTAGGCTGCTTTCAATCTGGCTAAGTAAATAACAATATTCATGAAACAGTTACATAATAACACAAAAACAAAATACATATCATAAGATGGTACTTTACTAATTACCCCCACCCGGTTTGTAGAATCCATATTTTCAGAATTCAAAGAAAGGAAAGATTATCATGAGATGAAGTGTATTGTAAAAGCTTCCTACAAGAGGTGGATAATTACGTTGCATTTTGAAATATGTACAATGGCAGAATGTTTTTCAAGGCAAGTAATTGTGCAGAGTAGAGAAACAATACCTTAGTGAAAGGAGAAACTATCAGGAGCAGTGCTTTGGATTATCAAACTAACAAGACAATTTTCAAGGACTGGTGACGTTATGAATGGAGAATGGGGGTGGAAGGAGAAATACCTAAGGAATAGCTGGTAGTGTCAGAGGTAAGAAGTGTACTTGGCTGAACATTAACCTTTCCCTCCATGAGGTAATATTTTAAAAAATCTACAACTTGGGTTTATTCCAGTGGAATTCCTTCGTATCTCCACTGAAAATGGAAGAACCACATGTTGAAATAAAATTTGAAAAAATTCCCTGACAAAATTAAACATGCAGTAGAATCATTGTTTTATTGGTTTGTTAGTGTGTTTGAAGTTAGCTTTTTCAGTCTTTTCAGAGATGACATAATGGGATTATGTATAAAGCAAGAAAAAGAGAAAAAGTAAATTTTAGCTACAATATGGATGCAGTAAATGAGAAGAAAATTAGTATTTTTAAGTAAATAAGGTGGGTCAGAGATAATGCTAAGATATTTTTAAAAATCAATTTTTAATAAATTGCTTTACTTAATCCTTACACATAATTTGTGAATGATCCTTAAGAAGTAGTATCACTTACAAAGGGTAGAAGCTGAGGTTTAGGGAAGCTTAATATCTGAATCAGTCATATAACTACTGAAGAACACAATCTTTATTTTAACCAGGTTTCATTGATTTCTAATTTCATGTTCTCATTAAATTAATTTAATAAAACAAATAAAAAGTTAATTTACTATGAGTAAACATTTATAGAAAATTAAATAAGCAAAATATGAATCTAATAATAAGTATTTAAATATCCATTTCTATGTAATATGTCCCCTGACATTTGATGGTCTGAAACAACTTTTAATTATCTTTTGCGATCCTGCACTAACTGGGCTTCTCTGGGTAGTTCTTCTACAATAGTGGATCAAATTTCAACCGGTTCTGAAGTCCTCTAGAGGCTTTTTAAGGCTAGAACAATCCAGTACAGGCCACTTAAACAACTGCAGCTGATACTAGCTAGCTATTGTCTAGCATCTAAATGGGATTGCTGAACACACTGCCTTGGCTCTCCCACGTGGCCACATTGCATGATCTGGGGTTCTTAGAGCAATGCAGCAGATCCCAAGATAGAGCACCCAAGTGCTCAGAAGCATGAACTGTGGGTATCTTAAAATTCAGCCTTAGTGTTTCCTTGGGGTTTCTACTGCCATATTCTATTGATGAAAACAACTCAATGGGCCAGCCCAAGTTATATGGGTAGAAATGAATGACAAGGAGTTTCTACTGAATCTGCCTTGATGAAAGTGAAGGTAGGAGACAGGAAGAATGGACAGTTGAGGATCAAAAGCAAAACTCCTCCAAAAACTGCGGTACATTTATACCATGGAATTCTGCACAGCAACTAGAAACAATGATATTGCAGCCTTTAAAGGTAAATGGTTGGCTATGGAAGAAATTATGCTGAGTAAAATCAGCTTAACCCAGAGAACCAAGGGTTCAATGTCTCCACTCATCTGTGGAGGCTGGACCTAGACCCTGGCCAGTGAGAAAGTTGGTCTATTATGTGTTAAATCCAGATAAGATGTAATGTTATACAACATAATACTTTTTTTAGAGATATTGTGGGAAGGGGAAGGGAGGGTTAAGGGAAGGTAATTGGGGGGGCACTCCTAGGGATAATTCTAATATCCAGAATCTATACACATTTTATATTATTTTGTTAAAAACTTGTATGGTTGTTCAACAATAAATCTCTCAATAAAAAAAAAAAAAAAGAAAAACTCCTGTAGGAGTCCTTAGAATGCTCAGAGCGTGTGCTTGGATTCCAAGACAGAGATTTCAGATAGAATATAAAGATTTCTTAGCGATAAAAATTAAAGCTAGATGAACATTTAAAGACAATTTTTACATTTATGCTGCAGTTAAAATATAGTTTAATATATTGTTGGCTAATTAAATGTGTTACTTAATCATGCATTGGTTGAGTGTGTATCCCTTGTCCATAGGAAACATAGCTGATAATTATGTTTCTTATACTGCTGACAGGAGACCTGTCAGTCCATTTTCCACTGCTATAACAACATACCTGAGATTAGATAATTTCTATAGAATTTTTTTGGGCTCATGGTTCTGGCTGGAGTCTGGAGGGCCAATTGTGTCTTGCCAGCATTTTCTCAGCATTTGGTGAGCATCTTGGGTCTCCTTCCTCTTATAAAGCCACTAATGCCATCATGGGGGCCTTGTCTAATCCTAGTTACCTTCCAAAGACCCCGTCTTCAAATACCACTGAAATATGAGTTTGGCAATTAAATTTCCAACACATGAAATTTTGGGAGACATATTTAAAACACAGCAGAACTTCTCTGAAACTAAATGTCTTTTGGTTAATTTCATGTGTATATATTATTAGATTGAAACTATAATCTTTATGTGGTAAGGATATCTACCCCTGCTTTCATAGCACTGGCAATATTCCTTTTGATCACTGTTAGTGTGCCCACGGTTTCAATTCAGGGGTTTGTAAAGTAAATGCTCTTTGTGAGAAGTACCTCTGCAGCTCCCAAGGTAACCTCTAAGCAATCAACAACAAAAGATAGACAATAAAATCAGCCAACAAAGATCATTTCTATTTCACTGTCAAGTAATTCTGAGAAATAACTTTTTAGTTAATATCCTCACCATGGAAACCTGCTGCCTACAGCAGGTAAAAAGCTTTATCCCACTGTGACCTGCCTCTGAATAGGCAAGCACTTGCTGAAGAAGCAAGTTCTCCTTATTAATTAGTAATTCATTATTGCATTTGCAAAGGAACCTTCTGACCTGCAGAGACTTAAAATGGGCACATCACCCATGTTTGCATTTTTCAGAATAGGAAGCACTTTCAGTCTAAAGTGCATGATTTCTGGAATGTATTTCAAGATGATTCTGTGCTTTCTCAATACTTTTTGAAAGCCTAGTTAAAAACAATAATTACTTTATGCCTAAAATGTCTATTTTTCTCTGTTATTGACAATTAAGTAGCACTTATTAGGTAATTTACATTTCTTCTTTAGTAAGAGCATACATTTATTTGAGTCAGAAAAGTCAAGCAACAAAAGTTGAAACTTATTTTTTAATTTTAATAAAAGGTGTAAAAATGAGATGATTTTTATTAAACATGAAATATGTTTAGCAGTGAAATTAAATGAGTATTTCATCACTACTGAGAAAGTTACTAATTATAATCATGTGGAAACATTATAGATATAGAAACATCACAGAAATTATAAGAAATAATATGGAAAAAATTTAATAACTGTGAAGGCAAGGGTTACAATGAGAAAAATAAAACTAACAATGATTACATGTTATGATAAAATATCATCATAAAGCATATTAAAAATGTGGCCATTTGATCTTTAGGGCCTTCAAAGTTTAAAAGCTGTAAAAAATAAAAAAAACCCTCAAAAAATAGATGAAAATTATTAGTGGTGATAAATATATACATATTTTAATAGAAATCCAATTATGGATTTCTATTTATAATATCTTATAAAGTTTAACACATAAAACTAGTTTAAATAATTCAACAAAGAAGTAACTGATTTCTGTCCAAAATTGAAGTTTAATTGTTCTTAAAGACACTAATGCAGTGACTATTGTCTAATGTCCTATGTGAGACTTTGATTTTCTTTTTTGCTCCTTCTTAGGTTGCTCTCATTTCTTGGCCTGGGGCACACCTTTGACCTGTGGCTGTTTTCCTTCTTTCAGATGTTAATCTGGGATTAACATTCTCCCCTGTGGGATACTTTCTCTCTCCATTTTAGCTTCCAGATGTCCATCTTTAAGTCGCTCATTCTAACTGGTAAACTTCTTTTAGCTCTTGAATCTCAGGATCTGCGTATCTGGAAATCCTCTCTGTACTGCCTGGAACTCATCATTCAACGTTGAGCTCACTGTATCCTCACAAACACGTAGCCCTGCTCCTCAACTCACTCACTGCTGTGGTGATATCTCATCTTAGCTGCCTACTCAGAAAAAAATCGGAATCATCAAGACCCATGTTCATGTTCTTCCCATTACTCCCGCATACAACACATTCTACTTTGTTACAATTCAAATTGTGCTTTTTTCATTCTTTTTTCTCTGACTCCAAATAACGTCAAACCTCATTCTTTCTTTTTCTTTTGGCTCCTAAACATCATTTCCAATATTCTGGGAGGTTAATCCAAAATATACATCAGATCATAAATCTCTACAAAATTTCTCCTTTTCCTATAAACAATATATACATTCCAGAGAAGTCATACAATATTCCTAAAATTCTGCCCTCTACTTAATTACTACTTTCATTTTTTGCCTTTGGTCCCATGTTAGAGAGAACCCCATGGGCTGAAATATGTCTACATGCTGATGCATATACTGTTTCTTCTCCCTGGCATTCCCTTTAAATTATTTTTTTCTACCATGTAGATTTCAAATTGTTTATTAAGATTCAGATGAAATGCTATAAATATTTGTTTGTAAAGATTTCTCTTAAGAATGCAAGGCTTTCTCTTTCACTACTACATTACTTTGCATATTTCTTTACTACAACCTTATGTAGTTTCACATTTATTTAATTTCATGAAGGTTTCTATCTCTTAAACTTCAGTTTCTTGAGAGAATGGCTCATTTCCACTTAATCGTGTTCTCAGTGCCAAAAAAAAAAAGCACCAATTACATTTACCTTACATGAGTTCTGTTCCATAACATACTTTGGGATTTTTAGTCTGAATTCAAATATCATTTGGATATCAGTTGTGTGACTTACTAATTTCTCATCTGAAGATCACTGTACGTTATAGAATTGTTTTGAGGATTGCCATTACATATTGCATCTGAAATTCTTAGCAGTGTCTGATAATAAATATTCAACAATGGTACCAACTACCTTATAGGGCTTTAGTTAAATAGAAAGAGACTAATCAAATCAAATATAGTCTTTTAAAAAAAATTGAGTCAAAACTCAGTAGAAATTTTGGTAGAAATAAAGGAATGAGAGAGCTGGAAGAAAATGAGGATGTAGGAGAGACTAGAATGTCATATTTGTCGGTAGTTTAATATTCTGCTGGAGAGCACTTCAATTTGATGAAAAGATCCAAGACATGGTCATAAATGGGTATAGAAAATGGATGATAAGCAGTGATAATCAGAGTTGAGGTGAATAAGGAATTATTAAATACTGTGATATTAAATTGTTGCATTTGGACATTAAATGGTTGCCATGGAAATTTTACACATCAGCTAGGCCTTGGATTAAGAAGAGTAGTATGAGTCAGTCTCTGGATTCTTCACTGTATGTTGAAAAGTGACTGAGAAATTGATAAAGGACACTGCTAACAGTGGATTAGAAGGCAACTTACACAAGTATGGGGGACCAATGAACTGAAAAGTTAAAATTTGCTTTTGTGCAAAAAGGGGTCCATGGGAGGATAGGCATCCTTTACTCTAGAGCAGCGTTGGCAAACTATAGCTCCCAAATCTGTCTGGCTACCTGATTGTAAATGAAGCTTCATTGAAACACAGCTACACTCGTCCATTTATGTATTTTCTATGGCTATTTGGGGGCTCCAATGGCAGGGATGATTAATTGCAACAGAAACTGTATAGTCAACTTTGTGGTCCTTTACAGAGAAAGTTTGCTAAATCAAACTCTAGAAGTTTGCAGGCAGACCAGTATTTTCTAATGTATTCTAGGATTTGTTTAATACCAGGAATTAGGGAACCATGTGGAGTCTAGTTAAGAAAATAGATTGGATAACACTTACCAAGGATACTGGGTTTCAAAAGGCATGGTGAACACTGATAGAGTAAAAAAAGGAAGCCGGAGACACTGAATGGGTACAGGAGAACCATTGAGCAATATGGGAAACAGGTTCAACAGGTGTTCAAACAGAATTTTATCTTTGGGAAAGAATTTGTGAGAATGCTTAAAGAGGCCTAGTAGAACTTTATGGTCTCAAGTTTCCAAAAAAGAATTTTGGTGTCTGTCTCTATCAGAGCCAGTGTAATCTAAAAACAGATGTTGCCAGAAACTTGACTGAGAAGCATCTGAGCAGTAATGGTGAGTCTCTAGCGGGGATTGGACGCCTGGCAGTGTTAGGGGGTGGGGCAGAGGTGACTCTATCAGAAGGAACTTGAAAACTCTGAGGCTACAAAGCCCTGCCATGTCTGAAGTTTTAATACACTACAAACAAAAAGTGGAAAAACTTATAACATGTGAGCAAGCTCCCACTTCATTTCACAGTGTGGTAATCTATAGAGAAAGATGGAGGATAGAATTATCACTATATTTATAGGATTATATATCAATATATGTATATGCACTACCTTTTGTCATTTTGTGGGGTAGTGAATTTTACTGGGGGCACTTCAAATGTTGAATCTTATATTATACATTGTTATTCACAACAAAAAATAAAATAAGGCTGTACTACTTAAAATATAAAATAGTCAATGTTTCACTGTATAAGTGGTTACCACAGCCTGCTTAAGTTCAGCCATTTTTAATGACACTGAAATGATTCAGACCTCATGAGAATTAAACTGTCCAAACAGAGCACTATATTTATTTTCTATATCACACATATAAATTTGTTTATTTACCACATTTCAGATCTGTCATTATATTGTAATGGTAGTTATTGATGTGACAGAGAAAAATGTAAAAGTAGACAATTACATACATGGTATGAAACTGATGATAATAAAAATGTGCGAATAACCACCAAATACATCTATGAACACAGAAAAGCAAATTTAAATCCAGAGATAAAGAAATACAGTGAATACCTTCTAATGATGCATAAAGACTCATATTTAGTTTTCACTTAGGAAGGGAATTGGTGGGGGTTTTTGTTTTGCTTACATATTTTAAAATTTGAAAATATAGACTATTTTAATGTTAGATAATTTCTAGAGAAGAAAATGACAATACAATATGATACGCAATGAAAAGAAAAGAAATGAAATGCTGCCTAAGGGAGTGGGGAAGACAAAGAACACTAGATTTTTTTTCTTGGGAAGAACAAGTAGGCACTCGCTGCCCAAGAAAAGAGAAGGTGCTTGGCCTGTGTTACAGTTACCATAATCCAGAAGGCAAGTAAGACGGGGAAATTCAGCGTATTACAAAAGCATCATTGGTTTCTGGCTGCTACTCAATATGAGATACATATTCCATTGTGTTGATAAAAACAGTTCTTTACTCAGTTTGCCTTTTTCATTCTTTATTTAATCTTTTCTCTTAAAAAATATTTATTGAACCACTGCCAGATGTAAAGCATGTAATAGGTTCTGGTAAACAAAGATGTAGTCCTTAGAAGGCTTGTGGGCAGACAGATGTTGAAGACATCGGAGCAATCCCAGAGGAAGGAAGGAAGAGAACATGCAGGGGTGGTGGTGACAGGAACTTCTCAGCATTGCTAGGCCAGGAAGTTTTTTTCAGTAAGGAGACAAGTTTTTATAGCAAAATCATAAATGTATTATTTTTGGTTAGAAAATATTAGATGCTCTTTTCAGGATAAATACTTGGTTTTAACAAGGCTGACAAGAAATTAAGGCAAGAATACTTTCTGTTTGCTGGGGGAAGAAAAAAGGAGCAGTAATGAGTTTCCAATACATGGCATAACTCTTCAATGTGGAAAAGGAATTAGCTAGGCTAATCACTTTTATTCTAAAAGGTTACAAGATGACTGCCCTTATCCCCTTCAAAAAGGAAATTATTGCTGACCTCTGAAGTCTCTTCCAACATGGACAGTCTGTTAGTTAATAACCATTGGAAATGTTAAAAATAAACAACATTAAGTTTCACCTGAGTTTATACAGTGCTACGGGTAACTTTTTTTTTCCCTCAGACATAAAAGCATTATGTTAGAAATTCTTCTGTAAGACATTTTACCATAAGTCAAAAGTAATTAGATTCAAGTACATGTTTTCTGAAAATTTTGACCAATTTGTCCATAATGTAGAAAGATAAATCATGGATATATCAGCTTTTTAAATTAAGGTATTGAGTTAGTATATAATCATAAATGCATTTAAAGTAAAAATATGATGTGCTTATATTCTTAAACCAGAATTACCCCCAGATCCCTCCCCATTTTCCCTCTTTCTCCTCTCCTCCACCTACCCCACACCCCCTCCCCCCACTACATTTCTATGGTTGTCCTAGATTATGTCTTGCTATGCCTTTTCTGGGTCTAATGCATGAGATTAACTACCTTTCATGAAGGCCTGGGTTTAGCTCCAGCCTCGACAAATGAGTGAAAACATTTGACCCTTGACTCTCTGGGTTTGGCTAACTTTGCTCAGCATGATTTCTTCCATCATCATTATATTAGTTCAATAAAGCAGAGACAAAGATTTTTTGAGTATTTTTAAATTTGAAAATATAGACCATCTCAATGTTAGATTCAGTAACGTGCTTGGAGAAGTTTGTATATGGCCCATTTGTTATTATTTTATAAGGCTGGGACTGGGCCTAAGACAACATCCTTTTGTATAGGAGGAGCAAGTGCTGAGAGGAAGGGCATTCTGGAGGACAGAGTGCGGCACTCAATGAAGTGTCTTCATGGTGGGTGTGGGGAGGGCAGGGAGTCCAGTTCAAGGAGTAGTTGCATTCAGAAGTCCAGGAGAATCCTGTGAGAGAGACACCCATCAGCAAGTACTGTGCCAGACCCTGGCACTTGCTGAATTTGAAGGCTGAACTTTGACCAATGGGAAATCTAACGGGAAACCTAGAGAGTAAAGGCCATGGACTCAGAGGATCTGGGGAGAGACACATTTCATAGACATTTCAGGCAAAGGAAACAATCCAAAGGTCTAGCTGCAAGGTTTAATATATTGGGAGGACATTAAATTTAAAGAAAACCAGTTCAAAGATAGCAAATGTTGGTAAGGATGTAAAGACAAAGGAACCCTTGTACACTGGTGGCAGGAATGTAAGCTGATGCAGCCACTGTGGAAACAGCATTGAGAACCCTCAAAAAATAAAAATTAAGAGCAGAATTACTGGCTGTTGTGGTGGTTCAGTGGTTAGAGTGTGTGCCTTGTACACACAAAGACCTAGGTTTAAACCCCAGCACCACATACATAGCTAAGTGTAGGAGAAACAAAGGCCAGATGAAAAAAATAAATAAAATTGATTCTTTCTCTCTCTTAAAAAAAAAAAAACTAAAAATAACAAAATAAATTTTAAAAAGAACAGAATTACCATTTGATCCTAAAATCCCACTTTAACTTGAATGTCCATCATCAATGAATGGACAATGTGTGTATACACACAATGGAATATTACTAAGCCTTTAAAAGGACATTTCCTAGGCTGGAGTGGTGGCTGAGTGGTTATGGTGCTTGCCTGGCATGCGGAAGTATGCAAGTTTGAACCTAGCACCACATACACAATGAAGTGTTGGAACAACGAAGGCCATGTGAAAAACTAAACAAAAATTGATTCTCTCTTTTTCCTCTCTCTCTCTCTCTCTGTGTCCCTCTCTCCTTAAAAAAAAAAAGAGAAAAAGGACATTTCCTATATGTGACAGTATGAAAGAGTCTGGAGTACACTATATTGAATGAAATAAGCCAGGCACAGAAGAATAAAACTGCACGATCTCTCTTTTATGAGACTCTAAAATAGTCAAAAACAGAAACTGAGCACAATAGCAGTTATCAGGAGGTAGAAATGGGGAAGTATCAAATGAAGGGTGCAGAGTTTCAGTTCTGCAGAATGAATATGTCGTGGAGATAGATCTGAATAATGCAGGGTCTGCAGTCACCAATACTGTCTTATTACCTAGCTGAAAGTATGCTCATAAGGATAGGTCTATGTTAAGTGATCTCATAACAGAAGAAATATGATATGAAAAATAAATAAAAGGTACTAGAAGAAAGTTATGGAGGTGATGGATAAGTTTATGGCCTTGATTGTGGTGATAGTGTCATGGATGTGTGCTTCATCTCCAAACTTATATTTTATAATCTCCAAATTCTTTAAGTTGTATATGTTAAATATGTTCAAATTTATAGGTTAATAATACCTCAGGAAAGTGTTTGCTAAAATAAAAAGTAAAACAGCAAAGCATGTATTGGGGGCTGAATCTCTCTTTGGACTATGACCATTTAATCCCTTTCCTTGTCCCCTCCCTATCTATCAACTTCAGATGCCTGACAAATGGGTTAGAGGAAGAGCCCAATCATAGGTAGTAAATCAATGGTTTTTAGGATTATTATTATCAAATTTTGTATGTTTAAACCAATATTTCTAGGGTTAAAAGTAATCTTCAAAGTGTGTAAAAGAAATTGCCAGTCAATATTTTTATTGGAAGACTTCATAATGCTTACACTATATACCGGTTATTTATTGAGTGCTGGAAGTAACAAGATGAATAAGATATGCCACCTTATTCTATGCCTTTAAGGACTTCAGGCTAAACGGATTTAAAAAGACTAATGCAATGGAAACAAGTTCTGTTAACACTGGACAGATAATATTCGGTTTTCTAAAGTATACCTCTTGCTCAGAAATTCTTAGAATCTTTGTTTTCTTCCCATTCATTCCCATCTGAGAGACAGGCTATGCTTCACCTTCTTATGTCAAACCACCACATGACTAACCCTCCCCTGTCTTTGTGTGTGTGTGTGGGGGGGCCGTGGGATCAAACTCAGGGTCTCACACATCCCAGGCAAGTACACTACCACTGAACTGCATACCCAGCCCTCATCTATCATTTTCCATAAGAATTTACCCCTCTGGTTTGTACTTAGATTCTTATGATCTAACACTATTGAATTATCTGTCAACCCTATGAAATGATTCACTCTTTTCTGCACTTTCATCTGTGCAAATGGAATTTCTTTCAACCTAAAATATCTGCTTGTTCCTCTCCATCTTTCAAATCTGATTAAGCCTATTAAAATATTATCTTCTCTATGGGGCCCTTACTGAATTCTTTTTTTGTTTTGTTTTGTTTTTTTAAAGAGAGAGGAACAGTGAGAGAGACCAAGAAAGAGAGACACAACTTTATTTAGTTTTTCACATGGCCTTAGTTGCTCCAACACTTAGTTGTGTACGTGGTGCTGGGCTTTGAACCTGGGTCCTCCGGCTTACCAGGCAAGCGCCAAAACCGCTGAGCCACCACTCCAGCCCCCTTACTGAATTCTTCAAAGCCAATTTCACCTTCATTTAGATTGGCATAATAAATTCCATGTTTCATATCTGCTGTTATAAATACTGAGCACATATTAGAGTTACATTTGAATTATCTCTATTCAGCTCCTGCCATTGGGCCATAATTTAGGCATTCAGAGCAGGAATCATATCTTGACGTCTCGTTTACTTTATATCTGTCTCATAGTACCTAACCCTGAGTCCAGTGTATGGTAGGTGGTAAACAAGTTACTATAGATGCCTTAATATTATAATATAATCCCCCTAAGAAAGTGAAACTCCAGTATTTACAAATAAAATTGTTTGGCCAAGAATAATATACACTTATTAGTTAAATTCATACAAGGTATTCTCATAACTAATTGTTATGCTTTATTTATTAAATTAGATATTTATTTTTTATATGTATACTGATAGCAGCATTAATACTTACATACTTAAATAACATATATCTTCAAACAAATAAAATAATTAAGAAATATCATATTTTCTGTTCTTATACTGTTTGAAAATTTACTCAAGCTCCTAAATAAAACTCCATCATTAAAATCTTTATCTTTGTCAGAGCTACATTTACAATTACTATTTTCCAAGATATAGCAACTTTACTGCTCATTTTTAGTATATGATTGTTATAATCTTTGGTAATTTATTTCAAACACCGTAATCCATTTACATATCTTCTAAGCAGTAATTTTAAAAAATTGGATCTATGGATATGTACTGGTAATATCAATGATATAACATTTAGTATATTTTTTCATTAACAAACTACTTTAAAGTGCTTTAAATTTACAAAAAATATTTAAAAAGAAAAGGAAGAGAAAGGAGGAAAGAAATAGAAGGACAAAGCAGAAGCACAGACGCCTCATATTTTCTGTCGCTCCCTCCAGTTTCTCCTGTTGTTGACATCTCCTGTTAGTATGGTGGTGTAGTTCGGGTAAGTTCGGGTATGTGATGTCTCTCAAAAGTTCACGTGCGAGACAGGGCAAGAATGTTCAGAAGAAAATGATTGGGTTGTGGGAGGCGTATCCTAATCAATGGCTTGATCCACTCATATGGACTAACTGGGTGGTAAGCGTAGGCAGGTAGAAAGCAGTAGGAGGAGAGAGGTGACTGGGGGCACCTTTGGGGTTTATTTATTGTTCCAGATTAGTGGCTGTTTCTCTGCTTTCTGAACCTGCCTTCCTCTACCATGCCTTCTCCACCTGCCACAGCTTCTCGTAAATGTTCTGCCTCACCTCAGTCCTAGAGCTGTGGATTCAACCAGCTGGGCACCCAACCTCTGAAACTGTGAGCCCCAAATAAACATTTCCTCCTCTGATTGTTCTTGTCAGGTTTCTTGGTCACAGCAATGAAAAAAATGACTAAAGCTTGTGGTATGTTTGTTACAGTTGATAACACAATGCTAATATGGTATTATTAACTATATAGTTTATATTTGGGTTCACTTCTTGTGTTGTACACTCTAGTTTTTGTTTTTAAATGGCTTTGTTTTGTGGTTTAGTTTTAGATTCCCAGCAAAATTGAGCAAGAGATAGAGATTTCCCATATATGCCCTGCCACACATGTACATAACCTCCCCCATTCTCAACATCCTCCACCAGAGTGGTACATTAATTCCAACTGATGAGCCAGCATGGGTGCATCATCATTCCCCAAAGCCCGCATTTTACATCTAAGTTTACTCTTGGTGTTACCCATTCCATGGGTTTTTGACAAATTCATGATGACACATTCAACATTAAGTATCATACAGAGGGACTGGAGCATGGCTCAGTGGTTTCAGTGCTTGCCTGGCAAGAACGAGGACCTGGGTTCAAACCCTAGCACCACATACACAACTAAGTGTTGGAGCAGTGAAGGCCATGTGAAAAACTAAATAAAGTTGTTACTCTCTTTAAAAAATAAATAAATAAATATCATACAGAAGAGTTCTTTCCCAGTGTTCCTTCTACTCATTTCTCTTTCTTTACCCTGGTACCCTGGGAAACCACTGACTTTTTATTGTCTCTTTAATTTTACCTTTTTCAGAAAGTTATATAGTAGGGATCACACATATGTAGCTTTTCCAGATTGACTGCTTATACTTTGTAATAGGAATTTAAGGTTCTTCTGTGTTTTTAAATGGCTTGATAGCTAATTTCTTTCTACTGCTGAATAATATTCCACTGTACTGCTTATAGGCAACTGTGAAATGCTAAAGAAATTGTGAACAAAACTGCTCTAAATACTGTGTGAAGGTTTTAGTGTGGATTTAAATTTTCACTATTTTTAAAGGAAACTTTGAAATACATATTCATATTATAATATAATATGTACAATAGAGCATATTCTCAAGAGTAATTACTGAATCTGATTTATTGTGCTTACATTTTTCTTATTTTTAGTTGTTGATCTCAGCAAATCTATGGGTCCAACATTGGATAAATTTGTCTGAGGTTATGGGGTCTTTACCCTGGGGTTAGATGATTTTCAGTTTTTAGCTGATTGTACCATTTACAAGCTATATGATCTCATGTAAGAGAGCTTTTCTGTATTTTAGTTTATACATAAAGTGGTATATTTCAGGATTGTAGTGACTACTAATGGTAATAAGCAATAGCTATATTTATTAGTAATCATTCATAATAACTTGGAAAATTAGAAATATGTAAAAATTCCTAGCATATTCACAAAGCAGACATGGGGCATCCAACTAAAAATTCACATGAAACACAAAACTCACTTCCCAGAGTCCCAAGAAAATATATGGTATGCATAATTAATACAACCAAACCAGGGGCTGGAACAGTGGCTCAGTAGTTGGAGCACTTACCTGGCATGCTCCAGGACCTGGGTTCAAATCCCAGGACCACATACACAACTGAGTGTTAGAGAAACAATAACCAGATGAAAAAATAAATAAAAATTTATTCTCTCTTTCTCTCTCTCTCTCACTATCCTCTTCTCTCTTAAAAAAAAAAGATAACCAAACATTCCACAAAATTGACAGATGGTCATTGATATATAATTCTGTACATTTCACATCATTAAGGTGCAATCTACTGATGGCAAAATCATGCATACTCCTCAATTCTCAGAGTACTGTGTAATTCTTGGGAAAGTAATTTTTTTCTGCATGGATTCTTGAGTATTTTATTAATATCTTTATTAAATTCACATATATTCGAAGTTGTCATTAATAGTAATACTTGTACTCCCAAAGAGATTACAATTGAGAGGATAAAGTATACATAGTGATTGATGTCTTGAGAGGCAGATTTGTGTTGCAGAGTGAAAACATTTTGGTCTCTGTAATCTAATGAAGTTGGGTCCTAGCTCAATGATTAAATAGTTTTATAAATCTGGCAATTGATTTAATCTTTCTAAATCTCAATTTCTTCACAAGTAAAATTGAGATAATAATTCTTATCTTTCAGGGCTATTTTATGAATTGCAAGTAATATTTGTAATGTTCCTGATTCATAATAATATATCTTCAAATATAACTCTTACTTGGATCTTTTTATCTACATCCTTTATCTGAGCCCCTTCCAGCATCCAATTTTTCAGCAATATGTGTAAGTGGCTTAAGAAAATTGGCTCATATGTTAGATTTATTTAAATCAATTTTCCCATATATCCTATGACTTAATCTTCTGAATCTAAGTATGTTTTATATATCATCACTGAGAATAAAATAAGAATAGATTGCTAAAGCTACAGAATTTTTTTTATTACTGAAATTGAAAATATTTGGCAATTCTCTATGCTGGTAAAAAATTAATAATATGAATCTTATATCATTGACTGAACTATTGTGCAAAGATTTTGGGGTAGATAAGGAAAGATTAATCATATTGCAGAATAAAATAATTGAGACCCTTAAAAGGTAATGTGATTTAGTCTAAGTCACATAATTACAATTGGAAGTGTTATAACAATACATTTCCTCCTCTGATATTCACTGTATCATGCTGTGTCACATTTAATGTAAATGGCCTCTAATTTCTGAATTTATCTATGGCAAAATTTCATGTATTCATGAAATTTGTTTTGAAACAAATGCTGGTACTAAGGTGATTGTTCTTGCTACATTTTCATAGTATATATTTTGATTTCCTAAAAATATTCTCAGAAAATATTTGTAAAGCTAAACAATTCTTATTCTGTATATATAGAATTGGTATGAAACCATTTGAGTAGAACATATTAATAATTGAAGGAGTGGTCAATGAACCGAAAGCTCCTTCAAAAATATTCACCATTTGTCCCCACATTGAATGATGTAACATTTAAGACAAAGTTGAATTATACTCCTTTGACATTGGCAGTATGGATTTAATAGCAAATGAATTGAAAATATTTTCAGTCATCAAAAAACAATTAAAAATATGAGAAAATTGAATTTAAATAAAATTTCATGAAAAAGTAACTACCATGATCAAAATATACCATTTATCTTGTGATATTATAAGATCTTTTAAATTTAAAGAAATATTAAATTTAAATTAATATTTAAATGTTAAGATTTAATATTTCAATGACCTTAAGAAAAAATGTAATTTACTGAAAAAATTATGGCTCATGTTATGGAAAACTAAACCAGGAAAAAGGCTGGGTTGTGTCTGAACCCCAGCAACATAGAACCAGTTACTCAAATGATGTTACCATCAGAGTGTCCAGTTAGGATACAGGTCCTTGATGTCCCGGAAAAAAAATTGAGCAAGACACACATAAGTAACAGGAAGATTTATTGAAGGTGAAGGTGAAGGTAGCACTACACAAGGCAGAGCAGAGTGGGCTGAGGAAGGGGCACTCAAGGCCCCAAGGTCTGGAAATTAGGGTCTTATATATGCTGAGCGAGAGGCTTTCTCTTCCTTATGTGGACCTGATTGAAAACCTTACCCCATTCATTTCCACTGGTTACTTTATAATACTTGATTAGAATATTGTCCAATTTTCCCCTCCATTGGTTACTTTAGAAAACCTAATTAGAATACTGGTCATTTTATTCCCATAGGTTATTTTAATAGTGAATATGGTGGGAGTTGTCATGGTGATAAGTCCTCAGTGTGGGGAGTTGTCCTGGTAAATCTGTTAATAGGGCACGAGTCATCTCCATGTCTTGTCCTCCAGTGGCATCTTTTCTTATACTCTCTATCTGACATCTTGATGTCCCTAAACTCCTACATAACAATATCAAGGACATGTGTTCTTCTTTTCTTTTGGATGTTCCCTTTATTTTTATCTTTCTTTCCACTCTGACTATTTACCCCTTAGCAGGATGCTGACTATAAGCAGTTTCAAAGTTTTATGTTCTACAAATTAATCCTGAGAAAGAAAGTTACTAACTGCTGCTATCTCTGGATTTAAGTCTAAACAGTCTAGAAAAGGGAATTACTTTAATTTTTCAGCTTGGGTCATGCCCAAGACTGGACCAACAACTATAGAACAGAGAGACAGGGTCCTGTAAGAACATGGAGTGTACATAGAGTTAGAGACTGTTGAAACTAAAAGATAAGTAAATATTGCCTTTCCATTGACTTTATAGATCCAGTGTTTTGGTTATACTTACTAGGGTTAAAGGCACAATGACAATAGATGAAGAGGAAAGAGAAGGGAAAAGAAGTAGGAGAAAGAAGGCGAGGAAGGATGAGGGAAATAAGGAAGAGGAAACGAAATAAGGAAGGAAAGGAAGTTTCAAAAGGGGAAAGAAAATGAAAACAAAAGAAAGGAAGGGGAAGTAAAGAAAGGGAAGGGAAGAAAAGGGTGGTACATCTGTAATAATGTTGATGGAATCAATGGGTACAGAGGTGACTAGTGCATGAGTGTCAGGAGTCTGTACCACACACACCCATTACACCCTCTTCCCCCTGTTGGCACTGAATGATGACTGATGTGGTATACATAGCAAGTACAATCATTGAAGGTTTACATTTGTCTTAAATTGTTAGATCATTTTACTCAAATTTGTAATAGATGTGCTTCTCCAATTTTGGCTTTTCACTTAGCTTTCCTTTCATCAAAGTACAGATCTGCAAGCCACTTTTCATAAAATTGGGTTTTAGATGACCCCAATTCTTAGTGCCATCATACAAAGGAAAAAAATGCTTGACTTGTCTAGATTTGGAATATTCTTGTAAAATTTAACAGTTACTGCAATGTGTCTCCATTCCTTATAAGGAAATGTAAAATCTGGCTCTTGATACCAGTATTAGAAATCTGTATTAGAAATGTAAATTCTAGCTTTTACTAGCAATGTCTTTAGTAAGTCCTTGGATTCCAGGTAATTGCTTGAATATTTAAAACACAGCCTTAAAAAAAAGTGTCTTTCGGAGCTGGAGCAGTGGCTCAGCAGGTACTCAATAAAGTGTCAGAGCAACAAACGTCAAGTGAAAAACTAAATAAAAATGATTCTCTCCTGTTCTCTCTCTCTCTCTCCCTTTCTCCCTCTCCCTCTCTCTCTTAAAAAAATGTTTCTTTCACCAAGATTCACCTCCAAACATATGGACTCTCACAGTAATACTATTGATTTATTATGATACTTTCCTTGGAGGTATTTGAAAATGATGACTGATTTATTTAATAACATGGACAGGCATGTACTTAGGAACACTAGAACAATAGCCTAATGGAGAAAACTTCTTTAAAAGGTAATTATAGTCTTCCATCCCTGGCAAACTAAATATTTTGAACCAAACCTCCTTAACAAAAAGCTTGAACAAAATATATGAAATATTTTCTTAATGCCATAATATAGCAAAGAAAGTAGAAAATACTTACAGCATCAACATCTAATCTAAAGAAAATAGAAATCCAGAGAAAAGAGCTCAGTGTTTGGAATTGTTTCCGCTCGGTAGACTTCAGCCAACTCAGAAAATAGGTGTCTGACAGGTTGAGCAGCAATTTTGGAGGATTCCTAGATCTACGGAGAATTAAGGTGGAAGTAAATATCACCAAACAGGGGTGACTTTGGTAAATCCCTGTGATTGAGGTTGGAACCAGAAGCGGTAAACTTTAGGCTTAAGCATGAATCAGAAGAAAAACAGCTAGTTTAAGGCATTTGGGTGAAAAAAAAAAAGTCAGTTCCTAAAGCTGGGTTAAAGCTGCAGAAATGCTAAAATATCCAGGTAAATCTAAGTTAACACTGACTATATCAACAAAATAATATATGTCTCATGGGGCTTAAAATGTCTGCACAGTTAAAAGAAATGAAAAAATGCATATATTTTGAAGAGGGAGGCTTTCTAAACTGCTTACATTATCTGGGATCAACAAACTCACATATGTTATAATCTCAGAAAAACCACTAGCCTAATAAGAGAGGTATACATGCTGAGCTAATTTGGGGGAACATAGAAAATGATCTTAATCTAAAAAAGATCAAGAAAAGGATCAGAAGACAAGATATAGCAAATAGAAAATAGAAAGCAAGGTTGTAGACTTAAAGACACATATGAAAAATACTGAGTATAATAGAATCATTGTCTAATTAAAAGACAACTGCTATCTGAAAAATGAAACTCAATTTTATATGATTTAAAAGGGATACATGGGGCCAGGAATGTAGCTCAGTGGTAGTACCCTTGTCTAACATGCTCCAGGCCCTGCATTTGACCCCCTGTGCTGCAAAAAAATTAATTAATTAATTTTAAACATATATGTGAAGAAGGTTGAAATGAAAAAGAGAGGAAAGGATTTGAAAAGATTTAACTTCATTGACATATACAGAACATAACTTAATAGAATAGTACTTAAAGTATAAAATTATGCAGAAGGTACATTATTATTATTCCCCCAAGTAACACCAACAATTTACCATCTATTGATTATGGTATCCTACAAATCATCAGATTAAAAGGACTGAAATAACACAGGATGTTTGCAAATATAATTTAATTAAGCTAGCGATTCATAGCAAAAACAGACCAAAATTATAAAAGCTCAAATAATCTAGAAACTAGAGAGTCCTTTTATACAGAAACTAAGAAACATATTCCTGTATAACAGGTGGGATTAAAAATAAATCATAATAAAAATAAGAAAATATTTTGAACTATGTGGTGATGAAACCATTATATATCGTGGTATTTGTGACATGTAGCATATTCAAATGGATACCCATGTAGAGAGAGCCATTTGGATTGACAATTGTGTAGCTTTGAGTGCATATTTTAGAAAATAAAAATTACTAATGAAATTATCTACTTGTTCATCCTCAAAAACTAGAGAAGGAATCAAAAAGAAAAAAGAAAGAAAAGAAAATGAATAAGAAGAAAGAAAGAGAAAGGAAGGTAGGTAATAACAAAGAACAGAAACATGGCCTAAAAGATATGTATACAACGAAAGATTAACAAAGTTAAAAGATATTCTTCACAAAGACTAAATCGACAAGTAAGATTGATGATGGGAAAAAAGAGAAATCACAAATAATTGAATTTAGGAATGAAAACTTGGCATTCTACAGACCTAAGAAGACAAGAAGATATTCTGAACAAATTTATACCAATATATTTCAAAATTTAGATGAAATGGACAAATTCTGTTAAAACATATGGCATATCAAACTGATACAAGAGGGAGAAGAAAACAGTTCTAGTGACTTTGCATTTAATAAAGTGATCCAATTCTTCCTATACCTCAGTGTAAATAAACTAAAAATGGAACATGAGAAGGAATCCAGAAACGTAATACCACCAGACTGTTTTTTTAAAAAAAAACTAACACAGCAGTTTAGCAGGGAAAATGGTCTTTAAAATAAATGGTGCTGAATCAATTAAATAGCTATTTGGATAAAACATATTTATCTTGTTCTTACCTCACATTATATAACAAATTATTTTAAAGATAGACTACCTATTTGTGGAAATAAATAATACACATTTTTAAAAGGAAAGCATAGGACAGCATCTTATTAATCTTGGGGTAGGTATGGATATTTTTTAAGTTGTTAATAAAAAAATGATAAATTGAATTATATTGTAACTTAGAACTACTGTTTACCAAAAGTACACCACCAAGAAAGTGGAAAAGCAGACAACAGGGCAGAATACCCAATTACTTAGACCAAGGACATATAAGGAACTCTTGATTAAGGATCAATAATTTTTACTTGGGCTGTGCATTAGATTGCCAAAGACTAATTTCTTCATCCACTAATTTATATAAAATTATGTATTAAAGCCCAACTATGTTCCAGAATCCACACCAGTTGACATTAGAGAGTAGAAAATAAAGTATGGGGTCCTCTTTTGAGAAGACTATTGCTTATTTGTGAGACAGAATCATTAACCAATGAAAAAAATATAGGTGAAAAGTTCTACAAGATTAGTGCTTTAAGATTATGAAGGTAGAAGTTGGTTCATTCTTCAGGGGATATCAAGAAAGTCTCCAGAAAAGAAACTTTGAGCTGGTTCTTGAGAGAGGACAAGGACATCTTTTCATATAGTTAGTTCTTGGGACTCATGATGGTAAAAAGGAGGATCAGAATTAGACACCACATGTTGAAAAATCTTTAAGCCATATTAGGTATTTTAGGCTGAAAGTAATAGGATTAAATTTTTAAATTAGGGAAGAGACATGGGCCAGCATCAGTGTGTGGGATAGATTGGAAGAGGTTCAGACTGTAGAGAAGGAAATCAGCATTAAATGGAAATAATTCATAACCTCTAGTGTTTAGAGCTGGATAGATTAAAAAAATAAGCTTTTTCTCAATTTTCCTGAGAATTTTCTTCTACTTGGAGTTGTGTTATTCATTTTCAGCTGCTACCATTAAACTAGCCTTTCTCCTTTTAATTTACTGTCCCAGACACAACAGAAGATCTTTTCTTCAGCTTCTTTACAACAGCTGAGATAATCTGCAATTTGAAAATAGTTTTTGCTAATTTTGATAAACACTATTGCAAAGCCAGCATGCTTCTGGGCTTTGAAATTCAGTTCAATCCTATCTGCTGTCCTGAGATACCCTTATTACCATGAAAGGACAAACAAATACACTGATGACTACTAGCTTGAAATTTTTTTCCAGGTAAAAAAAAATTCACGAAGAAATGACACAAGAAACACAATAGAATATATATGTGAAAGACAAAGAAATAATACTTTGTCCCATTGAGGGGGTTCTTTTATCAAAACACCACAGCAATCATCCCTTGTCATTCATGATGCTCAGGATTGGATGCCAGAGTTTCAGAATTTCCACCCCTGCTTTTCTAGAAGAAAACTGTCCTTCACTGCAATTCTTTTAAGAAGATTATACACCCTGTAGATTTTCATTTCTTTACATTGCCTATTTCTACAAATGATAAGTGTCTAGGACAGGGCAGACAGCAGCAGAAACAGAGATAGGTGGGGGAGAGGAAAGTATAAATGAGGATATTCTAATGATTTAGATATTCGGGATAATAAGGTCAAAGTGAAAATGATAAAGAAATGGGAGGAAGGAGGGCAGGGTGAAGACAGGAAAGGGAGAGAAAGGGAAGAAGGGGAAAAGAGAAAGAAAAGAAAAGAAAAGGGAAGCCAAGCAAATAGAAAGAAATGAAAAAGGGGATAAAAGGAAGGGAAGGGGGAAGAAGGGAAGATATGAGTTGTGTTAATATTTGTTGGTTGATATCGGCGAGTTCTTGAGTGAGTAGAGGAGAGGTTAAAAAAGAGAAAGAGGCTGTATATGACACCTTTCAGTACTCCCAAGATTTTAATTGGACTATTCCTGGAGAGTTTTCTAAGTCCTTTTCTTCAACCACAGAATTTCACATTGTACTTCCTGCATGAAAGTTTTCAAAGAATTTAAGCACAGGATAGATTTTTTTCTAGGGTTTCCTCCTTTTTTGACTCATTTTCACTTCCTCTGATCTCAATTCTATTTTCTCATTTTCCAGTTATTTATCTCATGTGCACTTATATCTGCATTGTTATTGTTTTCATCAGATTTTATGAAGAATATTCATAGTCTAACAGAAAGAATATTTGGTATGCAACAAGTGTATATAAGTTCTTCTTAATTAATACTTTGGATGTGGGTACCTTAATACTGAGAGGGATTTGGAAGTAACTCCTTCATCTCAATCATGTTCACCCTATTGCTCCTTATTTTTTATAGTTCCTTTTTATATTCCTCTTAGGACTGGTACTTTTGAATTGTGCACTTATATATGATATTTGCATTCTTTATTTAATACCTATTTCTCATACTTAGATTTCTTAGGAGTAAGTGAGAATGGTTTATTATTGTTTACCTCTGTCAAAGAGATATAGTATTTAGCACTTTTAAATAGACGATAGCATTTTAAAAATATTTATGAATGGATGGAAGATCGAAATGAGATGAAATACAGTTGTCCCTTGTTATCCAAAGGGAATTGATTCTAGGAGCATTTCTCAGATATTAAAATTTTCAGATGCTCCAGTGCCTTAAATTAAATGGCATAGCATTTGTATATAACTTATACATGCCCTCCTTTATATGAACTTTAAATCATCTCTAAATGTATGTAAATGCATTTATAGTATAGTTGTTCTACTGTAGAATTTATTAGGGAATGCTAACAAGAAATAAAAGGTTTGTACATGTTCAGAACAGGCACTTTTTTCCCAAATATTTTCTGACCTCGGTTGAATTCATGTATGTGAGACCCTTGCATATGGAAAGCCAACAGTATTGCGTTTGATGATGGTGCACAGTTAAGGCATGAATTTCGTTATCTGCTAAGATGTTAAGTTTGGGTAAAAATAGAGAGTTAATCCCTTGGTGTCTGTTTATCCAACAATATTATACTGCTTATGATCTATGGTGGTAATCACTTACAATCCAATCAGTTTTATGGGACAACAGAAGTTAAGAGAGATGCATTATATAAGTCTAGTGAGAAATTTAGAACGTAGTACATGTTGGCTGGAGCTATGGCTCAGCAGTTACGGCATTTGTCTGGCATGCGCAGGCAAATGAGTTCAAACCCCAGCACCATGTACACAGCAAAGTCTTGGAGCAACGAAGGTCACATGAAAAACTAAATAAAAATTGTTTCTTTCTCTCTCTCTCTCACTGTCCCTCAATCTTAAAAAAAATAAAATAAAATAAAAAGAAAACGTATTAAATTTATTCTAATCAGAAAGCCTGGAGTTCAAAGAAAAGAATGCAGAGTGGCCTATGACAGCAATACCTACTTAAAAGTTGTTCCCCCTGGAACACTTAGGTGGCTTTAATGTAAGCAACTGCGTGAGATAAAGATGGGCTCTTCAAAGACAAGAACAATAAATGTTTTCTTAAAAATACCTAAGGCCAACATACCTGTGTTGTTCTAGGGTTGTACTGAAGTTAGGTGGTAGTGTAGGGACAGAAGCGGAGGTAGGAATTATTGCTGACTTCCATGCTACAGCTAATTATCTATATGAGGCAGTGTCAACTGAAATTAAGAGACAGTTCATTCCAAACCCAGGCTTAGTGACCAAAGGGCTAAACTTTGAAAACAGAGAAATGGAAGGAGAAGAGATATTAATAGTAGACATAGATAAATGAAAATTAACTCTCCATTTATTAAGTGGTTAATAATATGCTTCATCTCTCAACAATTTGGTTTTCTTCTCTCAAGTGTAATAAAAAAACTTCATATGTTGTTTAGTGACAACTAAACTAATCTTTAAGGAGTGTGTGTGTGTGTTTGTGTGTGTGTAAACTAGTAAAGAGAACCCATTCTGAGCCAATGAAGTTCCTCTAATTAGTGACTTGGGAAAGAAGTGTCCCTATTGTATAATGAAAAAGTTGGCTTTCTTCTGGTGGTCACACTAAGTGTACAAGACTACTTTCCTCCAAATATAGGAAGGAAACTATACAACTATTCTGGGTTCTGGGGCCAAGGTAAAGATTAAACAAGACCTCACATTAAAACATGGAGCTTTCCCTGAAATTCAGAAGCTGCCACAAATGTCAGTTTCTGTTCGTAAAGGTCTCCTCCCTTTCATCCCTGTCCTGCTTTCCCTCCAGTTTTATCAAGTAGGATTCCCTTGCCCATAGAGAAAGCAAGGTCAGTCCTTGCCACAACAGTCACTTTGCTCTGAACCTGGATTGGATAATTGAGAGTCCTATAGCCTACTCTCATTGTCCACTGCCCCCTGTGGGGCCCCCACTCCCACCCTGTGGAATGACCCCTGAAGTAAATTTTCCTTGCAGCGTCCTGTGTGGATGCTGAGGAAGGCTGAGTTGAGGAAACATGAAATACAGCTACCTTTCTTCATGTGCCAATCAACCTGGTCAGTCTCGGCTGAAAACAAGACAAATGAGTAAAACCTGCTTTTTCTTGTCTTTTAAATTATGTCGGTTCCTGGCAGTTGTTTATATTTAAAGAGTCAACAGAAGGCTGGCAAGGAGCCAGGGAGCATGATAAGTGTTTAAAGGATGTGATTTACTATTCAGCAATGGGCCAGTGATGTGTCATGAATTAAAAACAAGAAGTCTTCCAGGAGAAAGGATTTCTTTAGAGATACAATTAATTAACCTGGTGTGGGTCTTTCCTTTCCAAAGTAGTAGTTGTCAGTGAAATGCTTCCAATTCTGCTCTGAGTATAATTAGCATTCCAGTTCATGCTGCAAAGTCATCTCCATTTAAGAATTTTTGCATTCACCCGCCAAAAGAATTCATAGGCAAGACTTTTGCATCACCACATACCTTGGGATTTAGTCTCAGTATTAGCAAACGCAGCCAGCAATTATTTTAGATGTGTTTTTAGAAATGATTTTTTTTTTTACATATCTGTCAGATTTGGCTCAGGGTTCTTTTGCAATTTAATCTTTGTTAGTAGCAGGAAAAACTGTTAAATGTTCAGGCATAAACAAGTCATTATTCCATATCCAAACTCTAGAGAGTCACTGGTTGTCATGGTAATGTGATTGCATATGTGAAGTTAGCATTGGGGACATCACATTTCCATAAAAATATCAAACACATTTGTATGAACTCCTGTCCAGACCATTGTTGCTGGATTTGCTCCCTTCACTGTCCCATAACAGTGCCAAGGGTTTTCATATTTCAGAGCCAAGTTTGTTAGAGATCGCTGCTTTTATTATTTATCTGTCTCAGATAAAAGTTGATCTATATTCAAAGCTTAACATATATGAATAGAGAGCTGACTGTATGGTTAATCCTGCAAATTACTCTTCCCCTAAACTGAGGTAATCCTTGTATTTCTTTTAGTAAATGATTTTAATTATTTTTCTTTATTTTACCTCCTCCTCATATTTCCACTGAATTTGAAACATCACTATTACTCTTGAAAACACAGGTATTTTCAGTTACCTTCCCCCAACTCCATCTTATTCACAGGATCTCTGTTATGTACCCTTTGGCTTAGGACTATGAATACACTTATTGTGTCTTCATGATCATAGTGTCTATTCAGTTGATTAAGTTTATTGTGTACTGTATGGTAGTATATGTGCTGGGTCTCAGCTACTCATGGACAGAAATTAGTTAATTAGAGATATAAACTCTTACTAACCACCCTGTTCTTGATTTGGTCTGTATTTCCAGGAGAGCAGCTCAGTTCACAAAAGTTTGTAGCAAACAAACTGTTGGGTCTTGTATGTTAGCAAATATTGTGAGCATTTTTTTTGTTCACTCATCATTGTTTAAACATTCTTTTGTTGAGCTAAAGGCTTCAGTAAATAAACCAACTACTAGAAAGTATCAGAACCACTAACATGAAGATTGTAACAACTACTAAATTTGATATGTATCAACTCTCTGTTTCTCTGCTTATACACACACCAACACATAAAATACACACGGGGTAAAAAAACAGACTCCTGAATGATCAATAATGTAAGAGTTGCATTTGGAGACTCTTACAGGAATTTTCTGTGGCGCTTCATTGAACTTCCACATATGACTCTATTATTCCTTATTACTGGCATATCTTCCCATCCCAAATTTCCCCTGAATTCTTAAGAGTACACCTCATTTAAAAAATTCTATCATTGAAGTGTTGTTGTATAATAATGAAAATAGAAGGATAAGGAATAACATTAAAAGTATTTTTTATACAACTCTGGAGACAAATTGCAACAGAAACAGCAAAGAAAATGAAATAAGTACATCTAGGGGAACAGCTTCGTGTAAGGAGGAGGTGAACAGAAGATCGTTATTTTCCACTATAGACCCTATAGCAATATTAGGCTGTTAAAATAAAGTGTGAGCTATTTTGATTATAAAAATGATAAATTTAAAAAATGTTATGTGCTTTTGTAAAAACCACATAAGCTGCTCTGAAGTATTTCCATTAAATTGAAATAGATAATAGAACCAGATGAATAAAAATAAAACATAGGGTTTGATTTCAGTGTCCTGAACAATCACTTGATAAATTCTTTTATTTTTATGTATAGGCAATTTATTTATTATTTAATTTGATGTATGTATTTATTGAAGTACTGGGTATTGAACCCAGGAGCGTTCTATATCTGAACCACATTCCTGACCCATTTTGTTTTATGAGACAGGGTCTCACTAAGTTGGCCAGACTGGCCTGCTGTAGTCCCCCTGTAGCTGGGATTACAGGTGTTCACCACCACTGGACCTGTTGCTGAATTTTAAATTACAACCTTTTAAAATTACAGCCTTTAAGAAAGTCTCCAGGTCTATTTTATTGGGTGTGGGTGATGTGGGGTTGATTCTGGATTAGGATCAGGGGCATATCATATTATTACATAGGTATTTATGATTGCACAACAATACCACTCCTCAGTTAAAAAAAAAAAAAAAACAGCGCTAATACAAGAACTCTTCAAAGATAGCTTCAACTAGGCTGACCTAGTCCAGGCTGCTACAATGATTTTACAACATTGCAAGGTGCACCCTGATTTCAGAGAAGTCAATAAATGAAAGCACATGCATCTTAAAATTTTAAAAACATGTAATTCCGTAAAATCCTTGCTATCCAATGCTATCTAACTGTCAACATCTACCTTGTACTGTTGGAATCATTATGATAACAAAAGAGAAATGGGTTGCGGATGCAGCTTTGTGATAAAGCACTTGCCTAGCATTTGGGAGATCTTGGGTTCAACTCTCAGCGGTGCAATAAACAAATAAGTAAATAAAATTACTAGAGAGGGCTGTAGATTTATAAAGATATTTAATCCATTCTAAAGATAGGTTATGGAATTAAGTAAAATCTATAACTCTCTTACATGCCTTCCTCTAAGTTATCTGTACCTTTAAAACAGGTAGGTTTTTTTTTTTTTTTAAATCTGAACAAGTTGCTTTTAAATGAGCTCTGTAAAACAAAAAGAAACTGATATTCAGGAAAAGAAGGGTATTGAGATGGAGTAGACCTGTCAAATGTTGGATTTTATTTTCAGCTCTAAAAATTTTCAAAATGTGCTTGGTTTATTAATCAATTTAGATAAATAGCAGTGTCATAGAAGAGAAATTCACACATACATATGTGAAGGTAGTTTACGATAAACATGGAGTTTCAATCATGGTGAAAAGGAAAAAATTCATTAGTGTTATTACCACATTTGCGTAAACTTCAGAAAAATAAAAAAATTTAAAAGACTGAATCTATACTTCAGTATGTATAGGAAATAATTGTTGCTTTTTCTTGCTATTGTTTCTTCTCAAATATCTTAAGAAGATTGTTATCTCCTGTTTTAAAAAAAAGCACCAGTATTTTAGAAAACCAATGAAAATTAAAAATAATAGGCTTAATTTCACTTGTTTTTTTTTAAAAAAAGAGATTCTTTTCCCTTCCTTTTTCAGAGCATTTACTATAGACAACTTGTAATTTTTCTCTTCTCTTTGAAAAATACATGCAAACTGGGCACAGTGGTGCATGCTTGTAATTCCAGTAAAACTAAGAGGCTGAGTGAGGTGAGGATCACAAATTTGGGGAGACAGTGTCTCAAAACAAAACATAAAAAGGGATAGCTTAGTAGTAAAGCCCCCCTGGGTTCAAACCCTAGCACTGCTCTTCTAGCCCCTGTCCTTGCTCCCCGAACAAAAGATCAGTTTTAATCTAGATAGACCTTTTGTTAGCTTGATCACCCTGGAAAATTTTCTCAAGGTCCTGGAAACCATCCCTTCAAAATGTAAACATTCAGGAAAATAGCTCCTAAGTCCCCTTTTCTGTGAGTGGGTAGGAGTTTACTCAAGTAGATGCCTTGCTCCAAATTGCAAAACTACCTCTTGTCATAACGATAATAAACAGTTTGTTTCTCTGAATAAAGTCAATTATTTAACCTGAAGGGTCACTCCAATTACTAGGTGAATTTAGATGCAATAGTCAAGTCCTTTTACACAAGGTTAAGTTCTTCTTTATTTTGAAAACATGTATATAATGGGTTTTATCTGCCCAGTTATATATATATATAAATATGATTTCTTCTCTTTGTAATCTTTTAGTGGATTGCTTATTACACTTACTACTTTCTGGATGAATTAATATTAAAAAATAAAGCATTACTTTATTTACTTCTTTACTACTTTTGTGGAAAAAATTCTAGGTTGGGAGATGATTTTGCTTTTTATTATATTTACCCAACATTGCTAATATAAAGCATGTGTTTGAATGCAGTTGTGTGTGTGTGCGTGTGTGTTTTTTTTTTTTTTTTTTTTGGTTCTCTTGGTAGGGTTGGAATTCTGACTGAGCCCCCATTTGTGAGGTAGATCACTGGGGGGTTGGAAGTGGGGCAAGCTGACCACAGTGCTTTGCTTTGGAGTCAATAGGTATGAAACATCTGTCAGCTGGAATTAACACTAAGCAGGTTGATTCTAGAATTTCTTGATGGTGTTTTGAACTGAATTAAAGTGGTGTCATAATAGTTTTTTTGGGATTGGGTCTCATGCCTAGCTGGCATTGGATTAGTAGTAAAAAAAAATATACACACACACGCGCACACACACACACACACACATATTTAGATATTTAGGTGTTGAGAATCCCACTTTCTCAGTGATCTGCATTCAGCAGTGAGCACCTGATATTGTTTGTCTACCCACTCGTATCCTCTCCTCTCAGCAGAATTCTGACTGTGCGGTTAACGATTGGATTCCTCTAAACTTACTCCTAGGAAATCTGATGAAATGTCTGGATTCTACAGACCTTGATCCAAAGACTGAACTGAATGGTTTGAACTCAAGGGATCAGCCTGTAAGTTGTTATTAAACACCTACTCTATATCCAGACCTAAGTTTGGGACTGAGAGAACACAAGTAATGTAAGAGAGCCATTGTTCTTTCTCTTTGATCTAGTTAATAATTCACCTAGAGGCTGAATGGGAGTGGGCATATCTGAAAGAAGGAAGAAGAGTTAAGAAAACTAATGTGGTAGTCTGAATGTAAGATAATGAATTGTTAGAAGATCAGCATCATGGACATGGAAAGAAATGGAGAGACAAAATCAACTGAAGAATGGCTCACAGGAACTTGGTTACAGCTTCTGTAAGGAAAATATTGAAATGAGGTATTAATGATCAGTGATAGATCCAAGATAGAACAATACATAAAGCTGATGTCTGTAGTCTCAGCTGCTCAGGAGACTGAAACAAGAGGATCCGTGTGGCCCAGGAATTTTAGCCCAGCCTAGGCAATCCATCTGTTAAGATCTACTGTATCCTAGATTCAAAAGTTACATGATTAAGTTTTAGTTTCTTTATGTGTAGGATAAGACTAATTGCACTTCAAAAATTTATTAGAAGTTTAGTGTTTTACAAACTACAGGTCATGACTTGTTAATTGTAAAATTAAGGAGACACAACCAGCATTTCTAAAAGAATAATTTGGAAGAAAAAGAATAGATTACACCATAGAGAGAATGAATGTTATTTTTATAATACTCCATTCCAGTGATTGCATGCATGTGCATTTGTATAAGGAAGCACTGAGGTGCAAGCTAAAATGTCTTTGCTCAGGGTTGCCTTAAAAGCAAGTTTAAGGATGAAGCAATGCATAATCCATGCGAGGCCTTTCACATGATATTTCCCCAAGAAAGAGAACAAGGTTTGTCACAAAAATCAAGGGAGGAAGCTTCAAGGATGAGGTGATTAATTTTGCAAAATGTAGCAGAGGGCAAAGAAAATGAAATCTGAGGGATGATTATCAGTTTTAGAAATAATTAATGTGGAAAAATCAAAGGTGACCTACAAAGCATGGATTTATTCTGCAAATATTTATTGCTAATAACATATACAGTAATATTGCTTTATAATGCTAAATTATAGTAATGCGTATTAAAAAGCTAATCAGGGGAAGAAACACACAGGAAGATTTCTAAACAGAAATTACATAGGTCCAGTCCTTTGAATTTGCTTTGAAGAAGGTAAAATATTTATATTTGAATTTGATTATTTCTGAAATTTTTTAAAAGTGGGTTTGGGATTCACTACATACACTGCTTACTTGAAAGACCTGAAATCTTTCTGAGGGTTTTTTTTTTTTTTTACTGTCAGAGAGGGAATGATCCTTTTTGTGAAATTCCCAGAGCCTGGAGATAAGATTTATGGTGGTCTGGTTTCTCGAGCTGGTATCTTCAGATTGCAAACAGTAGTGTCTTCGAGTCTGTGGTGCAAAAAGAGAAATACTCTTCTGTAGTGTAGATTGCATTCCACCCACTTTTTGATAGAGTACCAGACTTTAGTGAGACTCTATTCCTAAGTGCCTGGAGGGAGTGTCATGGAAGTGAAAGCTGGGAGAATTGGGGTGGACGGGGAGGGAGGAAGTCAAATGCCTCATTCCTTTTTACCCCCTTAGAGGGAAGTCCTTACTGTCTGGGCCTCATCGCAAGGGTCCTTGTTCTCCAAGTTCTCTGATCTCTTCTGTATACCCTCCAACATATCTCTGTCAGTTGAGGCTATTATACTGTACACGCTGTGACTTATAAAGAACAGAAAATTTTCCCTCTCAGTTCTGGAGGCCAGAGGTCAGGTTGCCAGCATGGTCAAACTCTTCAGAGTTGCAAAAGCTGACTTCTGCTTGTATCTTCACATGGTCAAATCAGTAGCTAGCTTTATAGTTTCTTCTTATAAGGACCCTGATCTCCCTGATGAGAGCTCAACTCTTATGACCTAATTACCTTTTCAAAGTTCTACTTTCAAATATCATCATATTGGCATTAAAATTTCAACACAGAATTTTTTTGGGGGGGGGGAGACACAAAAATTCAGCTGTTTATAACACCACTTACCTTTTTCCTAGCTTTCTCTAGAATCAGTTACCTTTTCCTACAGAAATTATATGCGCTTAGTCTCCCTCCATCTCATTTAGTGTTTTACAAAATTATCAACTTCAGAGGTTAAATTTCCAAGTTTTTTTTTCTTCCTTTTTGCATAGCTACGTTGGCTCTGCAGAAAGGTAGTAATGGCTCTTTATCCATAAAGTACAACTATACACTGGAATTACCTGGGAGAGTTTTACACATCACCCATGTCTAAATTCCCACCTCAGTTAAATGAGAGGCTCTCATCATGGGTCCTGAAAAACATTTGCTTGTGTGTTTTGGTCATTTTATTTTTAGGTGCTCAACTGATTCCAGTGTGAAACCAAGTACTGCATTTGACAGTACTTCTTCTCATCCTTTAACATTTACATAAGTCACCTGAAGATCATGTTAAGATGTACTGTATGATTTTTCAGGTCTGCAGTGAGACCTGAGATTGCCCCCCTCTAACTGGCAACCTACAGATGTGGAGTATTGATCCAGGGACTTCACCTCCAGTAGCAAGGCTCTAGAATGTTTAAAAATAATAAAATCTTACTAGTATTTTTTTTCTGAAATATGTCCTTCTGTTTTTAAATTACAAATAGGAAAAGTTGTTCTATCATTGTATTCCAGTTTTAAGTACTGAAAAATAAATGCTTAAAAATAAACAGTATCTTGCTGGGTCAGAAAATTTTTCATCTCACTAATTCTAAATTTAGTTAACTAAATCAGCAATATTTATTGCTTCCCAGTTTCTTTGGCAATATACAGGGCCTGGTGAACAGATCAAATGGAGAGAGTCCTAACTCAAGAAATGAGAAACTCAGATTCTAGACTTAGCTTTGGCTAGAAATCATGGACCATGCAATTGAACTTCTAAACATCTAATATTTTCCTAATTTCTCATTCTCTGAAAGTACAGACAGGGTTAAACTCACTCTAAGGAGATTAAAGCAGACCTTTATCAGAGGTGAGTCCTTAGTTCAATCCCTAAAGATGAGCAAGAGCCAGATGGTAAAGCCAGAAAACAGAATGAAAGAGCATATGCAAAGGTCAAGAGGAAGGAGAGAAAAGGTCTTGTAAATTCTACCATTAATTCAGTATGGTCTTTTTATTTATTTATTTATTTTTTTAAAGAGAGAGGGACATTGAGAGAGACAGAGAAGAGAGAAACTCCCTTACCAGTGCATGCCTGATAAGAAGCATTAACAGCTGAGCACCGCTCCAGCCCCCAGTATGGTCCATTTCAAGAGGCACTTAAGGAAGGTTTAAGCGATGATGCCGATGTCGCATCATCCCCCAGACAGGGAAGGTGCTGTAGAGAGCAGGGCAAGATCACTTAGTGACAATAATGTTCAACATCTGTTACGTATTTTCTATGTCTCACTTTGCTATGATATTTAAGTAAATTTTTAAATTTTATTCTCACATCAAGTATACAAGAGGTAGACACTGATAAAAATTACAGATGAGATGACTTAAAAATAAGGAACTCAAAAGGTGAGGAACTTCACTCAGGTCCTATGGCTATTATGCAATAGAGCGAAATTTCTCTTTATCCCAAGTCCCTGCTCTTATCTATGCTACAAGTTTCAATGAAGAAACAAAAAGAACTTCTAAAAACATAAAAAAGGTGACATCATTTTTGTTTCAGAGACTATTCCAGCAGCTTAAAGATACAGGACTAGGCAAAAATGGAATAGGATTCCTCCCTTAAGTGGCTAAAATTTCATGGTTTTATCAATATAATTTAAGAACTGGGGCAGTGGGGGTGGGCTGGAGTGGTGGCTCAGAGGTTATGGTGCTTGTCTAGCATGTACGAGGACGCAGGTTCAAACTCCAGGACCATGTACCCAATGAAGTGTCAGAGCCACAAAAGCCACATGAAAAACTAAATAAAATTGGTTCTCTTTTTTCTCTCTCTCTTACTCTCTCTTTCTTAAAAAGAAAAATAAAAGAACTGGGAATGTCTTAATTTTCTTTTTATTATCAGTACTTCACACATTGCTTAGAATATAGTAGAAAAAGGATTGAATCTTAATGGACTTTTGGGGAGCACTCAGGCTACCCTCAAACCATAGCACAGGTGTTCATTCCATAAATCATACCATGTAGGCAACATCATCCCCTAGATAAGACAGAAGATGTAGAGGTTAGGCAGTGTGATGTCAAGCTCTGATTCTGAAGTCGGAAGACTGATTTCAAATCTCTTTTTGCATTTTTTTATTCTATCATTTTTATTAGTTCAGTGTTTTCTAACATATTGGATGGATTCGTTGCTACACATTTATGTATGCATACATAACAACAAAGCAACTTGAGCCCTATCCTTATCCAGTTCTCCCCCATTTTCTCCCTTGTCTCCAATACAATGCCACCCTATTACATATATAAATGTCCATATACATTATATTAATTTTTGAATTTTCAAGATTTAAATGTCTGCATGAGTATGATTTGGCTTCTCTGGGGAGTCAAGTATACAATACAGAATTAATAACCCTGTTTCTTCCCTCCCTCTCCACCCTCCCTTTTTCCTCTCCCCTCCTTTTCCCCCCTACCCCCTTCATATCGATAGTTTCCCAGATTATGTGATACTTCAAATGTGGTGCATCTAGTGAACACGTTTGTCTAACTTTCACCGTATCCTTGATTTTACTCTAGCTTATGTGAATGTGAGAAAACATTTGACCCTTAAGACTCTGGGTTCGGCTTAGTTCACTCAGCATGATTTTTTTCCATTTCCATCCATTTACCTGCAAAGTCATGTTATTGTTCTTTCTAATAGCTGAGTAGAATTCCATTCTATGTACACGCACACACACACACACACACACACACACACACCACACACACACACACACACACACACGTAATATCACGGGTTTTGGATCTTTTTGGATCTATTCATCCAGTGAGGGGCATGTGGGTTGATTCCGTAATTTAGCTATTAGAAACTGAGCTGCTATGAACATCAATGTAGCTGTGTCTTTGTAATGTGCTGGTTCTAACTCTTCTGGAAAAGTATCCAGGAGTGGGATAGCTGGGTCATACATCCCTGATTTTTTGAGTAGTCTCCAAACTGCTTTCCAGAGTGGCTGTACAAGTCTGCAGTCCCACCAACAATATGTTAGTGCTCCTTTCTCTCCACAACCCCTCCAACATCTGTTGTGGGGAGCTGTATTGTCCCCCAGGAGCCGATCAGGAGGAGGGTGAGTGCCGACGGCTGGAACCCGGGTCCCCCTCGTCCAGGGACCCCTTCCCTCCCAGCCGGGGAAATGAGTCAACCACACGCAGCTGATGGCAGCCCAGAATCCATTTATTACTAAGGCACACGGGTTTTTATAGAGGAGGAGGGGAGACAGCCAAGGAATCAATAATCCTTCTAAGGGAGTTGACAGGTGTTATGTAGATTTCAAGTACAGACAAAAGTTAGGAACATTCTGTAGTCAATACATTCTGACCCACCCTGTTTGACCTTTTGTATAACAAAGCACGACCTAGCATCCCTTCCTGAAAGAATTTATACAAATAGTAACAAGATTGCTCCAGGGCAGCTGATGAAATGAAGTGAAGGTCAGACCAAAGGTCAGACCCCAACAATCTGTTATTGTTTGAATTCTTCATCTTTCCTATTCTGATTGAGTAAGGTGAAATCTTAATGTAATTTTAATTTGCATTTCTCTGATTTCTAGTGATGAAGGATACTTTCTCATATATTGATTGGATTTTTAAACTTCCTCTGTTGAGAAGTTTCTATTTAGTTCCATGGCCTGTTTATTGATTAGACTATGGTTTTAGTATTGTTTTTTGAGTTCTTCGTATATTCTGGATATTAGCCCCATACTAGAGGTGTAGCAGGCCATAATTTTCTCCCATTCTGTAGGTTATCTCTTGACACTCTTGACTAATTCCTTGGCTGTGCAGAAGCTTCTTAGTTTAATTGCATCTCACTCATTGATTCTTTTGGCTTTAATTCTTTTGCTATGGGAGTCTTGTTAAGGAAGTCTGTTCCTACATCAATATAATGGAATCTTGATCCTATTTTTCTTGTAATTGTGATATTACTGGTCTAATTCCTAAATCTTTGATCCATTTCAATTTGATTTTTGTGCATGATGAGATATAGGACCTAATTTCAATTGTCTTCATATAAGTGCCCAGTTTGTCCAACACCATTTGTTGAACAGGCTGCCTTTCCTCCATGCTATTTTTTGGCCCCCTTTGTTGAATATTGGATTAAGGATTTGTGTGTTTGTCTCAGTGTGTACTATTCTATTCCATTGATCTTCATTCTTGTTTTGATACCATTCTGTTTTTGTTACTATAGCTCTATAGTATAATTTCAAATCAGGTATGGCAATATCTTCTGCTTTTTTTTTCTTAGTAGTATTTTGGCTATTCTGGGTTTCCTATTGTTCCAAATGAGAATTGATTTTTCTATATCTGTGAAGATTGACATTAGCATCTTAATGGGAAAATGGAGAGATCACCACTGACCCATCTGAAATTCAGAGGATTATCAGAACCTCTTTTAAAAAGCTATACTCCACCAAGTTTGATAACCTGATAGACATGAATCAATTCCTAGCCACATACAACATTCCCAAACTGATGCAGGAGGATTATGAAAACCTAAGCAGACCAATATTGGTTGTGAAATTGAAGTAGCAATTAAAAGCTTCCAAAAAAGAAAAGCCCAGGATCTGATGGATTCTCAGAAGAATTCTACCAGGTCTTTACAGAAGAACTAACACTCTCCTTTTTAAGCTATTACACAAAATTGAAAAGTATAGAACCCTCCAAACCACTTTTTATGAAGCAACAACAACACTGATACTAAAACCCAACAAAGACACATCACGAAAACTACAGACCAATATCCCTCATGAATGTAGATGTAAAAATCCTAAACAAAATTCTAGCAAACCACATCCAAAAACATATCAAAAGGATAATTCATCGTGATCAAGTGGGCTTTATTCTAGGGATGCAAGACTGGTTCAACATATGCAAATCAATAAATGTGATACACTACTTATCAGAATTAAAGACAACAACCACATGATCATCTCAATTGATGCAGAAAAGGCCTTTGATAAAATTCAACATCCATTTATGTTCCAAACTCTGGAGAAGATGGGAATCAAAGGAATTGACCTCAACTTTGCAAGGGCCATTTATGGCAAGTCCTCAGCCAAATTCTATTAAACGGAGGGGAAAAAAAAAACATTCTCACTAAACTCAGGAGTAAGACAAGGTTGTTCACTCTCACCACTTTTATTCAATATAGTCCTCAAAACACTAGTCAGAGCAAGCAGATAAGAGAAGGAAATTAAAAAGATAGGAATTGGAAAAGAGGAAGTGAATTTATTTTTATTTGTGGATGATTTGACACTATAACTAAATGACCCAAAAAGCTCCATTAGAAGACTTCTAGAGCTCATAAATGGATTTAGCAAAGTGGCAAGATACAAGATTTAACACTCATAAAGCAGTAGCTTTCCTATACTCCAACAGTAATTCGGCTGAAGAAGAAATCAGGAAATCTGTCCCATTTACTCTAAGCCCAAAAAGAATAAAATACTTGGGAATTAATCTAAAAAAAGAAGTAAAAAACCTCTACAATAAAAACTATAGAATACTAAAGAAAGAAACTGAAGAAGACTTGAAAATATGGAAAGATAATCCATGTACTTGGTTAGACAGAATCAATATAATTAAAATGGTCATTCTGCCAAAACTGCTGCACAGATTCAAGTCTCTTTTGGAAAAGTAGGGTCATGATAGTGGTTAAACTGGGACAGTGGGTGTGGCTTATTGGTAGAGTTCTTGCAGAGTATGTGTGAGGCTCTGGATTTGATCCCCAGGATACACACACATACACACAGACATACACAGACAACACACACATACACACAGACATATACACACATACACATACAAACACACTTACATACACACACACATACAATTTGACCTTCTGTTCTTTCATCATGACCATGAAGTAATTTTGCCTGGAAGAGATGAAGAAATGATGTTAAGAATCTTGTAACATCTTTTTGTTATCCAAATTTAAGTACTGATAAAATTGTTTCTAGTACAAGGACTGCAATACCTAAACTTTATTTATATTTGAGGTGAAATGTTATCACCTGTAAATCTCTCTATTGTGAAATAAAATTCACTATTATTAATACTGACATTCAATGTTATTAGAAGATTATGTATATTATTAAACCACTGAGAAATTGTTCATACCTTTTGTCTCTTAAATTTTATATAATGAAGCATACATTATTTTTATATTCTGTAAAGATTTAAAAATGTTATTATTCATTTATTTATTTATTTTTGGGATGGGCTTTTTCTATGTTTCCCAGGCTGACCTCAAAACCCTGGTCTTAGGGATTCTACTGCCCAGCCTCCTGAGTAGTTAGAATTAACAGTTGCCTGGTCAGAAATCTTATTTTAAAACTTCTGCAATTATATTTGCCAATGATTTTTATTTAAAACACAACAAAGAGGGGCTGGAGCGGTGGCTTGGCAGTTTCGGCGCTTGCCTGGCAAGCACGAGGACCCGGGTTCAAACCCCAGCACCACGTACACAACTTAGTGTTGGAGCAACGAAGGCCATGTGAAAAACTAAATAAAGTTGTTTCTCTCTTTCTGTCTCTCTCACTGTCCCTCTCTCTTAAACAAAACAAAAAAAAAAAAAAGTTCTTTAAAAAACACAACAAAGAAGTTCACAAATTAAAAACCAGAAAACAACCATCTTTAGTGTTTAGGTAGGTAGATTGCCAAGCAGGCTTGACACAAAATCTTCCAACAATTCCTACTGGAAGAAAACAGCCTTCTTTCCACAATTGTGGCCCAAGAAAGAAGTCATACACAGAATTAAATGCTTTGCACCCCAAAAGATGACCTTTAACTGAAAACTCTTTTGGAACAACACTTGTTCTGCAATAATTGTCATATTATGTAGAAAAAATGGAAGAAAATTGAAGGTTATTTTATTTTCCTTCCATTCATCTTTTAAATCACAACAGCAAGAGCAAAATTTACCAGCTACTCTAAGTGTAAAAGTTCAGGAGACTTTGCTAAGTAAATATCCTGGCTGACAATTTAAATAGGCTGGATGATTTTTGTTGTTGTTGTTGTTGTTCCATTCAGTAATTGGGTGGTGTCATAGGATATGTATTGTCTTTTTTGGAAAATTTCAAAATGTCATAAATGATATGAAAGCATTTAAAGGCAATATGGATTTGAAATAAGGTAGTTATGAATTCAAATTCAAACTCTAAATCTTTCTAGTTGCAGGATCTAAGGCAAATTATTGAGCCTCTCTCAAACCAACATTGCCTTTACTGCAAAATTCAAGTCCTTACACATTTACAACAACATTATTGCAAACATGAAGACTCTAAGTGAAGATTCACCTCTTCTGAAACTTCTTAGGTGCTCTGTATATATTTCAGTAGTATGGGAATCCTAGACAGATAGCCATCTAGACCACATGTGACTATTATCAACATGTCTGTTCTACTTAAAAGTGTTTTTTTACTTTATGATTTCATTTGATCATTTTTCTAGAATCCTCTGACCCTCTGAACTACTCAGCTAGTTTAGTTCCAAATTTATCTGATATTTGTTTAGAAGGTACAGTCCTGTTCTATAATGGGAAAGCCTAGAAAGTGCTAGTCCCTACCATCACAGTTTATGGTCTAGAAGAGAAAGAAAGACAATAAACATACAATATAGGAATAGAAATCAGGGAGAAAGAATCTAAACCTCAAGAAATCTAAATCTAAATCTTAAGAAAAACCTAAATCTCAAGAAAAAAAAAAAGCTGGAATCCATATAGCACAGGAGAAATTTAACCCATATTTGTTGAAATACATTGAGATAAATTCTAGAAAGTTATTGCCTATGCCTGAGTCTGAAATTTTAGCAACATAGCCTTTAATACTATTAAAGAGTCTACAGTATTAGGAGAATGACCTTTATTTTTTTTACTTTTTCAAAGACAGAGCATGGGATTAAATAAATGAAAGATACAGACTCTCCCTTCTCTTTTCTCTCCAGTCTCACTCCCCAGAAACAATTCTTTATAAGCATTTCTAATTTTATTTCTTCTACAGGTCATCTTGATTAACAAAATGTTTATAATCCTATTTTTTGAGCTATTAACTTCAGACATTATCTGTTTACTTCGCAAATGGAAATTTAGGCATTGGAGTCAGTTGATTTACAGCATCTGCCATCCTTCTAGTTGTTGATAATTCTATTAGGACCCATCACTATTTCTTAGTTTTTTATATATTTATGACATTTACAATTTCATATTTTTTTGGCATCCAATTTAGCAGCATCCTCAACCTTCTGTCATGTAAGATAAAGATACAATAGTCCCTCCTTACTTGAGGTTTCACTGCCCACAGTTTTAATGGTCCACTAAGGTGTGAAAATATTAAATGGAAATACCAAAACTAAAAAACTCCAACAGTTTTAAAGAACATTTATTATAACATGTTGTTTTAATCTTTCCATTCTTGTATTAATGATTGTTGTGAAACTGTTACTGTGCCTTATTTATAAATTAAACTCCATCATAGCTATATGTGTATAGGAAAAGATAGTTTATACAGGGTTAGGTAGTATCTGTAATTTCAGGCATCCACTAAGGATTTTGGAACATGCCCCTGTGCATAAAAATGGACTGCTGTGTTAGCATGTCCATAATTCTGTTATTTTTCTTCTTTTATTTTATTTTTTAAGAGAGAGAGGGACGGTGAGAAAGAATCAATTTTATTTAATTTTTCATGTGGCTTTCGTTGCTCTGATGCTTCATTGTGTATGTGGTACTGGGGTTCAAACCCACATCAGGCAAGTGGCATAACCACTGAGCCACTGCTCCAGCCCTCATTTTTCTTCTTAATTCCATTCTCCAAAAGTATGCCAGAAATGTATATTCATTTTCTATTTTGAGGAAAGAAAATATTTCTATTTTTCCTTCACTAAAATTCATGTTCTGTTATTTGTATGTTAATTGTGAAAATTGAAAACCAATAAATATAATCAAAATGTTGTTTATTGTAGAACTAATATGTAGAACAACAAAGATAGCAATGAAATATGTGAAATTCTATGTCATTAAACCTCTGCAGTTGAATAATAATGTTCTAACTGCCAGAATCACATGGAATCCCTTCCAGCTAGTCAGTCCTTGAAAATCATAGATTGATTCATATTTTTACTTATTTTCAGAGAATCATCACCCTGTCATTTAGTTTTCCCACCTTTTTCTTGCTATTGCTGAAGGTATGGAGTTAATCTTCTATGACAGTGTTTTTTACAATGCATTGTTCTTCTACTCTAGAGGGGCCTGTTCTTCTGCAGGGATTTCAGTATTCTTCTATCCCACAAAGCCTAGCAGTATTCTTGGATCCTATATCTTCTTTGATCCCTCTCTTCTTTTAAAGTGCATCTTTTGACATTTTTCTGAGGAGTGTGAAGAAGTAAAATTGCTGTATCTTTACACTGAAAGTGCTTTTATATTTTTCCTAATACTTATTAATTAATTAATTAATTAATTTTTAGTAATAGGGATTGAAACCACGGACGCTTAACCACTGAGCTACATCCACAGCCTGTTTTCAATTTTTATTTGGAGACAGGGTATAGTTAAGTTGCTGAGGCTGGCTTTGAACTTGAAATCCTCATGAGCAACTGGGATTACAGACATACACCACCATGTTCCAGTTTCCTAATACTTTAAAATTTCAATAGAGATACAGTTTCTTGCTTTGGATGTGATGCTTACTGTGTGGGGGAAGATGACAGCACCCTTGTTCCAGACGGTAGAGTAAATGAAGGGATGAATAAAGATCACCCCAAAGCTACTTTGTGGCACTTCCTGTTATATTTCACTGACTAGAACTTACTCTCTTTGCCACACCCAGCTTCAAGATATGCGGGGGATAGAGTTTTTATTCTGCCCAGTATCTGCCTGACTGAGTATTCTATTATTTGAAAGAAAATAAGAATGCATCTTGGCTCACAATCAACAATCTCCACTGTAGCCTTAATTAATGAATCAATAATAAAATACCCACATAATTTCCAACTCTAAGTATGGTACATTCTAAATAATTCTTCTAAATAAATCAGTTGAGAAGAGTTTCCTAAGGTATCTGAATGATCCACTGTATAGAACTGTTGGCTACAAGCCAAATGAATAGTAGATGACATTTTTCAGAAAATAATTATTTTCATTTTAGAGTTATTTGCTTGAGTCATTCTTGGGCAATAATTAGTAATAATTAGGAAGCAGAATCAATTTCCTGTTGTACACAAACTTAACATCTTAAAAAGATGCTATGTTTTGAGTATAAAGAGAAAAATTCACATTTCTCTTAGTAGATAATAAACAATTATACCATAAGGCATATAATGAATGAGTAGTCTGAGTACTCTTGACACAGTAGTTTTGTCATTTTTCAAAATGGTGCAAATATATACTTCTCCTTTTCTCTTTTGGTTTTGTAACATTCTCTTTTTTTGCAGTAATGCTTTTGGCATCCAGAGAATAAAATACATCTCTTTATGTATATTTAATATGAAATTAAATATCCAATTTCCATTTCTCAACAAATGATGAATTTATAACTAACACAAAATATTTGTTAACATTTAGCATCCACTATGGGACTGTACTATATTACTGAAATCTGGAAGATGCACATCTCCTGAAGGAGCATCAATATATACTTTATATTCATAGTTAATTGAAAAGCATCAAGTACTTGGTGGTGGGGTGCTGGCACATTAAAAAGCTAAGGGATGTATTGGCTTTGGGAGCTAGTGGTAGCAAGAAGGTGAAAGACCTTGAAGAAATAGTAAGTAGGAAAAACTTGAAGAAAAGAAAAATATCTGATGCTAAGGGGAATCCTCTTGTTATGCAGTGGTGGATACTTTTACAACACTCTCATTTTTGGTAGGGTAAAAGGAAATATGGCCACTGAAGTGAAGGATCTTGCTGTAGAGATTTCATGCAGAATTTAGATGCATGCTAGGGAAATGCTGTATCTCTGAGCCACATGCCCAGCACCTACCTCTAACTGCTTATGATAAAATATAAGTAGAGAGAAATGGACTAAAGAGTAAACTATTAGTTTACAAACAAAATGTAAGGAAAGAAAATAAAGGAAAAAGAGAAGAGCAGCTGCTCAACAGTAACACAGATTTATTTGGGAGAAACTTGTGGAGGAGAAACCCTGTGGAGGCTGAGCCCCCCTCCATCTGCTTATAGTCTAGGGGTAGACATAGAGGGTTTGAATGAAAAGAGGATTATGATGTTGCTTGGGAGTTATCAGGGAAGGGTCCTTTCTTATGGTGATGGAGTGTTTAGAGATTCTTTGCAAGATGGTGGAGTATTGTAGATGGGTCTCAGGTTTAGGATTAGGTGGGACTGGGGTTTAGGGATAGGAGGTTCTTGTTCTAAGATGGTTGAAATGTTTCAACATGGCATTGCCTAAGTCAGGTTCTACCTAAAACAAAATTTAACACAAGTGAAAGGACCTTAAAGTGCTTTCTAGCATGTGCAGTGCCCTGGGTTCCATTTCCAGCACTTGAGGGGAGTGAATAAATAAATAAATAATTGTCCCATGTCAAGATTTCCTCCAATCAACAAAAGTTTCTCTAAGTAAAGTACTATTAATTGAGGGTAAAATAAATCAGAGGTTGTAAAACTATTTGCTAAGTTCTCAGAAAAATATAAAGCATTACTTTATTGACTCTTCCAGTAAAAGGTCTTTGTTAATGTCTCAAGAGTTTGCCTTTTGGATCCTGATTGTTCAACAGTAGAGCTCCTCATTGTAGGGTCAGAGTGAATGAAGGAAATAGAGGAGAGTGTCAGTGACTCGTCAGTAACACAGGATTGTTGGGGAAATCTGTGGAGGGGGGCCCCAGTAGGGTCTTGGACCCATCTTCTGCTTATAGACTGGGGTAAATATAGAGGACTAAAGGGAAAGAATATTAGATTGTGGCTAGGAAGTTGTCAGGGAAGAGTCCTTTCTTATGATGGAGTGTTTAGTATTTCTTTGCATGATGGTGGAGTATTGTAGGTGGGTCTGGGGTTTAGGATCAGGGATGGTCCAGGGTTTAGGGATAGGTGGGTCTTGCTCTAAGATGGAGGATAAGATCCAAAATGGTGTTGCCTAGGTCAAGTTTTGCCTAACACTTCTGAGGAAGGATTCTAGGTAGGCTGCACTTGGAAAGAATTATGGGTTTGGCCTTTGTCTAATGGAATATGTTATAATTTGATATACAAGATCTTTAAATTTTTAAAGAAATTATGATCATGATGAGAGGGGGAAAAGTGTAATTGGAATTTGGGGTTAATCAAGAGGAAATAGGTTCTTTTTCTTTTAAGAGGACAAAGAGCATCTGCTGCTCCAAATGAACAAGGATGCATGTCAGTTTTACATCCCTAATACTAATAAGGAGGGTGTACAAGGAGGGTCCCAATGTAGACTCTCCCTTCTGCTAACAAAGACACTGCTTTCCTTCTGCAGATAAAGATGCTGGTGGGCACAGGTCAAAGACCAGATCAAGTCAGATATAACATACCCCTACTCCTAGGTTGGGAGAGGGAAAATAATGATTATGAAACTGTAAAATGGAAAAGTCCCACCCCCTCTTTGGTAATGTCCACCTTTCCCATTCTGGGAGAAGTCTACTCTGCTCCCTGTGCTCTGCTTTTTATCAGTTCTTAAAATAAAATCTGTCTGCTCTGCTTGCCTTAGTATCCCTCAGTTTCATTCTTGTCTCTGGGGAGACATGAACCTGGGTTCACCAAATCAGCATCAACAGTTCAGGAAGGTTAGTAATGAAAAGGGGCCTCTGTATACCCAATCTTCTGTAAGCAAGTAATAGTCTTGGAAAACTGCTTAGTTTCAAGTGCAGACCATTCCTCAAAGGGATGGAAGAAAGTTTCAGGATGGATATAACCAGGTGGTAAAGCTAAGAGGCCCTGAAGAATCTTCCCAGGGAACACAATCATACTTTACATAAGAATGGATGATATTCAGAAGCTAGAGTTGCTGTGGACTATGTTTTTCTATAGAACTTCCTTTTCATCTTATTGAATGAGGTGTGAATTGTGACTGTCCTTTGGATGTCCTCCATTTCATGTTGCATGCACTGGGACGCAGATGACTTCTCTCTAGCTGACAAATTCTCAAAATGAGGAAACTGACCCCTGGGCTGCCTGATCTGCAGCATATGGACTGGATTTAGTTGATGAGATCCTGAGCCTCAAGTCTGAACTCAGTCTCATAATTGCTTTTAAATATACAGGCATTTGGAAGGAAGAGGGTGTAACAGTGGCTCACTTTATGCATTGGGTATGGCCCTTTTAGCTCAGCCATTGGGACTTATTTTTAAAAAGACATAAACATAAGAAAACTTTCTCTTCCTCTCTTCTTTCTCCTCACTAATCTCTCCCCCTTCCTAATCTCAGGGGAAACACGATTATCTTTGTTCCCCATCTTGGGCAGAATTCTCTGCCTTTGAGCACACATTCACCACAGGAATGAAGTAATTCAGACTTTGGGGAGGACACCTGAAGACTTCAGAAATGACTATCAAATTAACAAGTGAATGACAACTCTGAACAGAGAACACAAGGAATGCAGCCTTGAATCATCCTGCCCCCTGATCCCTCTGTTGGGCAGAATCACAACCTCTGGGACAGGAGTCCCCTGTGTTTCTCCTTTGCCAGTAAAGCAATAACACTACTTTTTCCTTTTCCTCAAGCACATGTCCTCATTATTAGATTGGCAATGCGGACAAGGACCGAGCATTTGGTACATTTTCAGGGGAAGACATAAGTAATTTGTGACCAGAGATAGTGGATTGAGATAGATTAGAATGGCTGTTAGTTCTTTCATATTTTTCCCTTGGAAAGACAGTAGGTGACTTCTCCCCTTGTCCTGGGCAGGATCTGTAACTGCTCAAGCCAACAGAATACAGGAGAATGATCCTGCATTACAAATCTGTTAGCTGTTTCCTGTCTCTTTGAACCAGGAATCCCTTAGTGAGAGCCTTGAGTCCACCTTGTAAAAAGTTAAACTTAAAGTTAGAGAAAGAGAGAGAAAGAGAGGGTCGGGCAACAAGGGAGGGAGAGACTAAGAAAGGGAAGGGAGAAGAAGAGAAAGAGAGGCAGATAGGCAGGCAGGCAGACAGACAGACAGAGAGACAAACATCTGCTGTCTTGATTGATTTGGTCCTGTCACAAGAATATACCATAGAATGGGTGGCTTAAACAACAGAAATTCATTTCTCACAGCTGTGAAGGTGGTAAATCTAGGATCTTAGTGCCTGCCTTCAATTCCTGATGAGTGCTCCCTTCCTGACTGGGAAGTAGTTGTCTTCTTTCTGTGACTTTATATGTTGGAACTGGGGGTGAGGAGAGAGGGAAGGAGGTAGGAGAGAAGGAGGCTAGAAGGGGAGTCAGAGGAGACACTCTGATTTCTTCTTGTAAGGGAACTAACTCTATCATGGTGATTCCACTCTCATCACAACCTCAGTTAAACCTAATTATAGTTCAGAGGCCCCATCTCACAACACTATCACATTTGGGATAGGGATTCAAAAATGAATTAGAGGAGGACCTGATCAATCCATAGCAGCAGGCCCCCAGATATCATGGAGCACACACAAGACTTCCCTTCTGTATTTTTGCTGTTAACTCTTGATCCAGGAAATTGTGAAATGAAAACAAACAAAATAAACACGCAAGAAAACAAGACCAAGTTGGTTGTTTTAAGCCACTAGGAACTGAGTTTTAGAGTAATGTTATCACATAGTAATGTGATTAAACCCAAAATAGAAGAGATAGAAGGACATTTACATATCACTCTGTGAAGCATTCTTTTCCATTTAGATCAAATGAGTGCTCTAAATTAACTTAATTAAATTTCAATTCCAAATTTTCCTGGGCATGTAGGAGAAGTGAAGCTCTGTCTGTTTGCACATTGGCCCCATTACCAGAAGCAGAATTTCACAGTTTTATGTCGGTGTCATCAGATGCTTCAAATGAATAATCATTAAGGCAATTCAATCAATGGTTTGAAATTTTGACCAAGATTATTAGAATATGATGAAAACAGAAGTGAAAATTAAAAGCATTGTGTGGAGATTTCTTTTCAGGACACAGAAAATAGCTCTTATCAGATTAATCTGCTTACAGATGAAAGTTCTAAACTCGGACAAAAAATAATGTACGAAAAGAAACCTCAATTACATGAAGACTGTAGAGAACAAACAAACTCAGGCAGATTTTGGAAGATGTTCAGCATAGAGATGAAAGGAATTGCATGTTTATGGTTTTTAGCTGAGGGCAGGCTCCAGTCCATGCTGAGTGACATGGTAGACTTACAAATAAAATCATCACAGAATCTAGAGGAACAGAACACAAGCATGTCAAAAGTTACTCCAACCATTTTGTGTTGTAGAATTGGATGGGATAAAAACAAACAGATGTTCTCAAAGTAGGTAGTTGGTCCCGGAAAACTCTCATAGGAAGATCAAGTGGAGATTTTGGTCAGAATTGGGGATGAAAAACAGATATGCAACTGGCCTCCTCTATGTCACATGTTGCTTAGTTACCCAAAGTAGTGTTGGGAATCTAGAAGACAGCATAGTAGTGTTGCACAAACTCAACTGAGAACTGACTTTAGGGTGTAAGAATCAGTAGGTGTGACAGATTTTTAAAAATTTGACAGTGTAGATAAACATCAGATAAGTAATATGACTGGATCTAACTGGCAGAGTGTCCATTCTTTATTCTTTCTGAAAACTTGCAATCCCAAAATAAATTATCTTAAGATGAACAAATGAAATACAACAGTTCTTAGTAAAATTCCTTGCACAGAATAAATATATATATACACAAGGGTGTTTATAAACATTGTAAAATAATTATAGAAGGGACATTTTACTCTGTAGATATCAATGGGTTTTTAAAATTAAAACATTTTGTTACATATTTTAATGACTGATATGAAAAAACAAATAATATATTCAGTAGATCATAATGTTTGCATAACATCATTTTTGAGCATTATAAAAATAAAGCAATTCCCAGTTTTGACTAAGGACATTGGCTGACATTTTACTTCTAACATGTTACATTCTGTCTTTATAATTTTAAACAATGGCAAAAATTCAAAATATGAAGAGCCAAGCTGCTCTTGTTGGCTTTGGATATGCCTTGCTTTTTTTGGGTTTTAGTCAAATATTTGATGCCAGTACAGTTTACTTTTAGATTGTTAATTTCAGAAGTGTGCATAATCCCATTTATGCAATTCAGATCTACAACTTGAGGTGCTGCAAGAACTATGTCATTGTTTTTAAAATGAAGAGTCATACAATACAAGCTTCTCATTGTAAATGATCAGGGCTGGGGCTATCGCTCAGTGCTAGAATGATTGCCCAACATTCTTGAGGCCCTAGAGTCAGGACTCTGGGTTTGACTTCCCTTACCTCAAAAGTAACATAAATTAAAATAAAATAGATGATGGAATAGAAGGAAGAATGGGAATTTGGATCAATTTGAATTTGAACTTTGGCTTCATAACCTTTTATTTATGAGCAATTGACCCAACCTCTTCCAGTCTTAAAACCTTTGAGTAGGGGCTAGAGTGGTGGCTCAGCAGTTGGAGCACTTGCCTGGCATGTCCAAGGACAGAGGTTCAAACCCTAGTACTACATACATAACTAAGTGTCAGAGAAACAAAATCCAGATTAAAAATAAATTAGAATTGATTCTCTCATTTTCTCTCTCCTTCTCTCTCTTAAAAAAAAAAAAAGCTTTTGAATAAAAAATGGGGATGATGGTAATCCACACTACACTAGCTACTGTTATCTAGCTAAGTATAAGCATCATAATCATAATCAAAATGATGAAAAATAAGAGACAAAAGAGTAGCCTTTATAGAAAGAGCAGCAGTCATAATCACAGTGCTAGTGGCACTGGAAGTAACACTGAGTGTTTATGGGAACATTTATGGAGTCACTCCTAATGTACATGACAACACTTGAAGAATTAGACTGTCTAAATTAATTTAGTCCTTGCAGCAACCTCACAAGATCAAGTTGTTAGGTAACTGAAGTGGGACTGAGAAAAAGAAGCAAAAAAAAAAAAAAAATCACATATTATTATGGAACTGTGTAGGTAAAGAAGAACCAGATCAAGAATGACTTCTGCAGGCATTGGACTTCACTGAATGAATGACAGGGATCTGCCAACATTGGCTAGGGAGGAGAGTTAGGTGTTGGGAAAGATCACCTGCCAGTGGCTTGACAGCAGAGAAATAGAGAAAGTACAGACCTGAACTCAGGCAGAGGCTGTGGAGCTCTTCTTTTTATTTAATACTTCCAACTCTGGAAATTTATTTTCCTCCATTGCTGAAATAAATGCATCCTTGTTTTCTATTGCCTTTCAATGATGTATTAGGAGAAAAAAACAATCTGTAATATGTTATGACGTGGTGAGGCTATAATTAATTTTTTAATATTGTTGCTATCTTGCTTCACAAAATTTTTTTTCTGTAATTAACTTGAAGTCTGCTTAAATATTATACTATTTGGTTCAAAGTTTACGTAAGTTCCATCTTATTTACCTCTGGTCCTTAGCTATTAGTACAGTGACTACTCTTAAAGAGACAGAGAAAGAAAGAGTGGGATCAGGAAAGAAAGCAAAAATCAGAGAGGAAAGGTAGCAAGGAAGGAGCTGATGGTAAGGATATATTTTGTTATCAACCTGATTAAGGGCTGTGCTACAGCATCTGGTGGTAAAGGTCCTTTATGAGGAGGTAAAGAAGGTCAGCTCACATGCCTTTGGTGGGTCAGCTAGTGCTGCTTCTTGGACAATTATTTGGCCTTTGGTTTCAGTGAAAAATCAGTGAATGTGCTCTAGAGACTCAATGATGTATCTCCTTCCTGGAATATTAATGTGAAAGGCATTGGAAGAACAAATAGTCAAATAATTGAAACCCCAATCTGAGTAAGTTAATTAAATACAATTCAGTTTAAGTAGAACACTAGGTGTGATCATAATTCTGTCTGTAATAGTTGTATTCTAAAAAAATAACTGGAAAAGAGTAAAAAGCACTAACATTTCTTATCTTAGGTGGGCTGAGATTAATTTGTTTTTTATTCTTACAATGTGCTTACATTATTTTCATAAAGAAAAATGTGACAAAAGAATTTTTTAAATGTTCTAAGAGTGCAAAGATAGGTAAAACTTTTGTAAATAAGCTATAGTCTAAGTCACTGGTCAGCTTCATGATATTAAATTCTAAAGTTGAGGCATTCAAATTGGGATCTTAAAGAATTCTCAGAATTGATAGCCATCCTGTGTATGATTCTAATATAGACTGCCTTCTGTATAAATTATAGGAACTAAATAGTAAAACCAAAAGAATAAAAGATGAGGTGTGAAGAAAATCCAGTGGGAGAGTTAAGCTTGCTGAAGACCCATGCTCCAAAAGTTCAACTAGCTCAGGCTGGATCCTGGCAAGACTCCAGGGCAGCCTAGTCCTACCAGTGACAATATTCAGAAGAGCTGACTCTGACAGAACTCAGATTATTCTAAGATGATTTCCTTTCCTAACAGAATCCAACTAATTCAAAGTGTTGGATCCAGCCACAGATACAAGACTCCAGCAAGAGCTCTACAGAAAATCCTGAACCCAGCCCAATGGGATGGAATACAGGACAAAACAAGATTCTACGGGGAAATTTGACTATTATAAGGATGAACCACAGTGACTCTGATGTGTGTGGTGGGGACTGGATGGGTGTGTGTTGAAAAGGAGGGAGGTGGAGAGAGAAGATGGGGAGTAAAAGAAACATGAAGACTAGAGTATGCCAATCTAGGCAAGTAAGAAAAATATTATGACTCAGGAAAGTTTGCACAGGTGTTCAAGGTTCATTACTGGCAAACCAGATATTAGGTCCAGAGCCAACAGATCCTTATTTAAGTAGCCCAAAAAGCAGAGCTAGGAATCTTGGTAAATTGCTTGTTTCTGGCATTAATAAAAGTTAGATAATAAACTTCAGTTATGACCCATCAAAGCGAACATCAAAGAAATAGGAAGTACTAAGACAGAAAAACAAGACCTATGCTTTATGCCCACATCAAAAGCCAATCTTCATAATGTCTAATCTAAACACAGAGTAGCGCCATGGAGATTGAATATGACCAATGCAAAGTTGGAAATTGGATAAAGGATAAAAGTAAAAATTTGAGACTTAGAATAAATAGAAATCAATTTATGCCTTTTATAATAAGGACACTGTTCTATCCCATCTTCCAACGAAGTCAGGAATTAGAGGTAAGACAGATGCCCTGAGGTAGCATTACCATGGTAAGGGATGGTGGTGTCTGTGTTGGGCTCAGGATGGATGGGAGCAAGGAAAGGAAGTCTGGGATAGGTCCAGAAGGGGAGAGTCAGGACAATCATCATCGAATCAACAGCCTTCACAGCAAACAATAGGCAGGGGACTGTGCAGCAAAATGGTTCCTTCATTTACCTGCGGGCAGCCATAATCTGGGGTCTTGTATTCAGAGATGGGGCTTCAGTTCCTGGCAGCTAAATTAGTCAAGAGTATTCATACTAGTTATTAGCTACAAGGAAGAACACCCAAATCTTAACAGCTTAACAGAGAAGAACTTTATTTAGCACTCATAATGGGTCTGTAGCAGATCTAACAGCTTTCTAAGCACTGAGTTTCCAACTGTGGCCCCAGGAAATTTCTTTTGAGTTTATGCTCTAAATTGGATGATCTTGCCTCATATTGTCTTAGCAAAGAAGCTAATGCCTAACAGGCACTACCATAGTGCAACAACATTTCTCTCAAAGTGCTCTGAACTCTTTTTTTTTATTTTACATTTTATATTTATGTCTGAATCAGAAATATATTAAGAACAGTTTCTGCTATCCCAGAAGACTGGGAGAAAGAACAGAGAAGAGCAGAGCAGGAAGAAGTGTCTCAGGGAAAAGAGTCTCTGATGTCTTTTGCAAGTGGAGGCAGAGGAGACCCTGGTCTCCAGGCGGCTCCAGATGTGCTCCTGGACAGAATCTATGTAGAGAAGACCAAGACAGTTTGCACACCTCACTATCTGAGCCCATGCCTGACGCTGCCCAGTTGTGACATCAGGATTCGTAGAACTCAGGGTCCTTGACTCTCCATTGTTTTTGTCTCTGCCTCAGCTTTCCATTTTCATTGGAGCTACTTTGCTTCTGAATCCGGAATATTTCTGCCCTCTTTTCACTGAAGCCACTTTGTTTTTGAACGCAGGGCCTGTATTTTGGGCCGGCCTGCAGAAACATGGCATGCAACAATATAATTGTTGAATACAGGTGGCAATTCTCCCAGTCACCTGCTTCCAGCCCTTGCTGTTGTCATGAGTATGGGTTGTGGGCCCACTATGGGGCTTCACTGTGAAGAGGGAGTTTTATTCTGACAACATACCCTGGGGGACTTGATGCTTTCTGTGTCTCACCTATTGGTGATCATTCAGAATCTGGGTGTGGGGGACACAGGGCCCTGCTGGTAGTCTATGCTGGGGGTTGGAGTCTTTGTATGGGGGCAGCAGAAAGGAATGGCAGGCAATCCTGCTATTCTGCCACACTTCTGCCCTGACTGCTTGGCATATCCAGGAAGCTGATGCTCATAGGGCAAGAAGGGTAAGATGCAAAGGGCAGGATTGCTGCTCTTTGGGTGGAGAGGGAAATTAAAAGGATTTGTGGGACCTGAGCAAGACCCAGTCTCTTGATGCATAGGCTTCATGTAACCTGGAACATGAAGCCTGTCCCCTGGGTTATCTGGTGCTTGAATATCAGGTACAAAACCTTGTTGAAATTTCTATTCTTCAGTGACACCCAGGTATTGTATGGGTCATAACATGTATAAAACATCATTATTGCAGGATCAGGGTATTTGGGGAGTATCTCACTAGAATGACTTGGTGAAAATTCCTCACCAGGAGTACCCCATGATTTGGTCTACTGTGAACCTCTGTGTGGGATCCACAGTCAATATTTGATTGATGAGACTTCATGTTTTATTGGAAACACGAGAGGAATGTGGTACCTTGCATGCATGAATTGATCCTTTAGCTGCCAACCAGTGGACCCCTTAAGTAGGAGGCATTCTGTGTGATCATGAAATACAGAATGATACCCAGGCTCCAGATGTCCACTCAGGTATTTCACTGGAAGATTTCTGAGGCATAATGTGGGTGAGTGTCTTAGAATCTGATCAGCTTCTACCCAATCATGAACCTGGTACTAAGGCCAAAGTCAATTTATTTGATGTTTCTTTGGTATCCACTAAGATATTCTCTACCATCAGGTCTCTGTGCATGATGCCCCTCTCACGGTAGTAACACGTAATACAAGTGATACGCCTGAACAGTCTCTGGTCCTCCTCTTCCTGTAGGCCAGAAGCCTCCAGGATGAGGTGTTACGGCTTTTCCTCACCACGTGCTCCATCATGATGTAGACATTTTCAATAACTTAAAACAGTTGGATCACATTTGGGTGTTTCATGGTCTTCATCATAGCCAGTTCAGATGGCAGGAAGTTCTGCTCTACCTGTGACAGAACTTTCACAGTCACCACTGTTTAGGTGAGGAGATGATGGGCTAGTTTCACGTGGGCAAAGACAGCCTGCCTGATGAACCTTGGTTCAGGAAGGCAGTCTCAGCAGGAGTTGACCCCTGCCACTCTTCACTATGCTGACTACTCTCACTATACATCCTAGGCAGCTGCAGTGCTATCAAAACAAAACAAAGAACCCAAATTAAAAAAAATTTTTTTTAAAATAAAAACTACAATCATCACCCCACCAAATGAGCTAAATATCCATGAGTATAACAGACTGTCACAAAGAGTTCTCTGCACTTATGGACAAAAATCCACCTGTAGCCAGTCTCTTATGTGGCTGGTGTTTGAAATGTCCTCCAAATGGTTCCTTGTGAGCTCAGTGCAAGAAAAGCTCAGTTACTCCTGGGCATAAAACACAGTGGTCATCTCATTTTTTGGCTTCCAAGACCTGTTCCACTTTCAGAATAATAAAGGACTTAAGAAACATTTTTGCTTCAGTGGGTATGTATACTGATATTTACTTCTTTAGAAATTAAAATAGGTAGGATATGTCAATGATTTTTTATTTCAAATCTGAAAATATGTGATATCTTTTGGCTTTTAAAGACTTAATCAAATCTACACTCAAGGTATTCAATTACTTTTTCTTTCAACTCAGAATGATTGTTATTAAAAGTTTGTCAGTGCAGTGTCACTTGCACTGACAAACTATAACAAAATACTCTTCCCCCTAAGACACTGTACAACATGGTATTAACACTTAAGGAGCTGAGAGAGAGAGAGAATGTTCATCATTATTTCCTCATAAAGTCCTCATTAGATATTTTATTAGAAACCCAGGAGCACAAAGGCAGTGGTTTGATATACTCAAAGTGTTAAAGAACAAAATGTGTAAGCCAAAAATGCTATGGCCAGCAAAACATTACTTCCCATAGGGATAGAAATGGAGGCATTCCCAGATGGTCAGTCCATTCATGCTATTGAAACAAAATAGCTTAGACTAAGCAATTATTCCTAACAGAAATGGACTTCTTGAAGTTCTGGAGACTGACAAGTCCAAGGTTAAAACACTTTCTTTTTTTCTTTCTTTCTTTCTTTTTTTTTTTTTTTTTTGCTGTGTGTTCACAGGAAAGAAGTGGCAGAGGGTTGAATTCATTCCTTCAAGATGATCTTTCTCCCTTTCTTTTTTCCTTCTTTCACTCTCCCTCCCTCCTTCCTTACTTCTTTCCTTCCTTCATTTCTTTCTTTCTTCCCTTCCTTCCATTCCCTTCCCCTCCCTCCCTCATTCCCTTCCTTCCTTTTATCTTTCTTTCTTTTTATGTACTGGTGGTTAAATCCAGGATCTAATGCATATTATTAGGCAAGTGCCCTGCTACTGAAGGACATCCCAAGCCCTTTTTATTTTGAGACAGGGTCTCAGGCTGGGCCTTGAACATGTGATCCTCCTGCCTCAGTGTCTTGAGTGGATAGAATTTTAACCTGTTATGGTTTGGATATGATGTGTCCCTCAAAAGTTCCTGTGTTAATGTGGGAATATTTAGAGGTAAATTTTTTGGATCATACAAACTGTGATCTAATCAATTTTCATGAACTTGAATGGAATGGTGGTAACTATAGGCAGGTAGTGCATAGCTAGAGAAGGTGAATCACTAGAATCACCAGTGAACTTCTTTCCTGTAGCTACTCCACTCCCTCTTCTACTCCCTTGCTGATATTAAGGGAAAAACTTTCCTCTGCTGGATCCTTCCCCCATGATGTGCTGTCTCATCTCAAGCCAAGAGCAATGGAGTGGATCATCTGTGGACTGAGACTTCTGAAATCATGAATTCCACCCCCTACATATTCCTCTTCTAATTTGTTCTTGTCAGTTATTGCTTTGGTCAGTATTTTCATTGATGTGACCAAAAGACCCAACAAGAACAACATGGAGGAGGAAACGTTAATTTGGGGCTCATGGTTTCAGAGGTCTCAGTTCATAGATGTCTGACTCCATAGCTCTGGGATTTAGGTGGGGCAGAATATCATGGTGGAAGGGTGTGGAAGAGGAAAGCAGCTCAGGACACAGCAGTCAGGAAAAAGAGAAAGAGACAGCTCCATTCACCAGGGACAAAATATATACCCCAAAGACATGACCCAAACAACCCATATCTCCCAATTCTACCTGCCTACAATTACCACCAAGTTAATCCAGGCAAGTGGATTAATACACTGGTTAGACTAAGGCTCTCATAACCTAACCATTTTACCTCTAAACTTTCTTGCATTGTTTCACATGTGAGCTTATAGAGGATACCACATACTTAAACCACAGCAGGTGTTTTAATCACAGTGATAAAAAAGCTAATAAAAACAAATTAATATGGAGAAACAGGGTGGGAGTTTTGCTGTGACTAACCTGATGAGGCAGTTCCAAAGCCTTTGGAAATGGTTTTCAGGAAGATTTTTAGAAGTTTAGAGATGAAATCTGGAAAAGCTTAACAGGCAATTTTGGTGGGAGCTCATAAAACCAGAATGCTGGAAAGAGCGTGGACCATGCTCATGAGGTTACAGAGAAAAAATGAGGACTATATTGGGAATAGAACTAGAGGTCCCTCATACTGTATTCTGGTGAAGAACTTGACTACATTTTCCTCATGTCCTGATACTTTGAGTGAAGCTGATTTTAAAGTGATGAATTAATTAATCTAGTTGAGGAAATTTCAAGACAGGATGGCATTCAGTCAGTGGCATTGATATTGTGGCACCTTTTAACCATATTTACTATAAGAATCAGGAGTAGAAAACAGATTTTTAAAACTTTCAATTTGGTTAAAAACGTGCCTATAAAGTTGGTGCTAAAAAGTTGTGCTTGTTGATGATATTGCAGTCCGTAAAGAAATGCTGAGTACTTTGCATAGACACACTAGAAAAGATGCCTTGAGGGCAATTTCAGGGATTTTCTAGACCACATCCACTCCTTCTGGGTAGAGAAGAGGAAATTTCTTTGAGATAAGATCATGGGGGCACCCTGCTCTTACAAGGGTACCCAAAAAGTTATTTCACCATGGTGAGCTGTGCAGACTTTCAGAAGACACTTCAGCCTTGATTCCAAAGGGCTCAGACTTTGTGTGAACCGGCAGCAGAGCTTGGCATCATCCACATGGTCCTGGTTATGAAGCTTCTTATTTTCTGTCTCCAAAAGTACAAGTGTAGACTTTTTCTTTTCCACCCACTTTTTAAGTTCAACACCCTTGGGTTTAAGGACTTTTGAATTTTGAATTTTGAAGGACTTTTGAATTTTTGAATTTTGAATTTTTCTTTTGAATTTATCTCTTCTCTTAATTGTGACATTGTCCCTAATAGTTGCCAAATGTAAAATCCTGACTGTACATGATTTCTCTCTCTCTCAAGATTTCAAAATCTGGTCTATATAATTAATGGTAGAGATATTGAGAGAAGAATAGATTTCTTCAATTTCTGATATGAGAATATTTTCTTTCATTGTCCCAATCAATAACCCTTGAATTTTCTTATGTAGCACAGGGTCACTCTGTTCAACTGAACTTCTGTTGCTTCTTCATGAATGTCCTTCTTTAACTTGGAAATATTCTTCCTCAGAGTTTCTAAATCATTGGAAATTTTATTTGCAGTGTCCTTTAAAGAGTTCAGCTCATCTTTCAGCTAACTTCTCCTAGCTTCATGGTGTTGATGTTTCATTCTACATTTTAACACTTTACATCCACCAGCAGAAATTTTTCCCACATTCCATATTATTCCCAATCTCACTTTCTAGTAACTTGATCTTAACCAATTTTTTCCCTCTCTTTTCCTGCTTTATCTTTGTTAATGCCAAGGCACAGTTTCTATGTCTTGATCCATCATCTGCATTGGTTTTATTGTGTTCTCCCATTGTTGATCAAGTTCTTATCTTTAATTGTGAAGCTTACAAGACTCTTGTGCTGCTTTATCCAATTCTAGCTGTGCACTGAGTTCCTATGTAAGTCCATTGTCAAGCATCTTTCTTCCCTAATTACATTCCAAAGTCATTCTTTCTAACTGTTGATTAATGTACTAATTTTATTGTCACCTTGCTATGAATATTTCTGAAGAGTGCGTACATTGCTCTTTATGAGCTGATTCTTCTATCCAGGTTTTCAATGCTTGTTGGTCCCTTTGCATTTAACATTTCATACTATTCAATTTTGGAGTAACTGTAAATATGCCCTTTTCCTTTTCTGTTTTGAAACTATCTTGTTTTCTTTTTCTTTTTTTTAAGAAGGGGAGGGAGGGAGAGAGAGGAAGAGAGGGAATCAATTTTCGTATTTCATCTGGTTTTCATTGCTCCAACACTTCAGTGTGTATGTTGTGCTGGGGTTCAAACCCACATCCTTGCACATGACAGGCAAGTGCCCTAATCACTGAGCAACCACTCCAACCCAAACCATCCCATTTTCTGGTGGTTGGATTTCATCCTTCAGTCATCCCAATTTCTCTTTGTGCAATGGCCTTAATGTTCTTTGCATTCAATCTCATGTTTCCTTGCTGTGTAAATTAGAATTGTCTTTTACAATTTTTCTTGAGAGCAAAGCTACAGGATTTATTACAGTAATAGAAAGAAAGCAGAGCTGCTAAAGGGGGAAGGGTCTCAAGAGAGGAATAACTTTCTTAACAATTTTCAAGTGAGAAATCATAATGCTAATTTGATCTTAGTAATCACATATCTGATCTTGCAATCTTGATCTTTCATTCTAAAACTCTAATAAGGTTTTGAAGGATGGTGAATCCAAGATCATGGTGTTGGCCAGTTTGTTTCCTGATGAGGGCCATCTTCTAGCTTGTAGACAGATACCTTTTTGCTATGTCCTTGCATGGCACAGAGTCAAAAGTGCCTATGTTCAAGGTAGTCAGAAGTATTTGAGGCAGAAAGAAGTAAGGAAAGAAAGAGAAATAAAGGATAGAAAGAACAAAAGAAAGAATGGAAAACTAAGGAATTCAATTACATCAAATGCCACTTGCTAACAATAAGATTATAAGGTCTGAATTGCATCAAGTAATTCAACATGTTATTTATTGAGTGTCTATATCAGACACTGTTTTAGGTACTATATATATAGTTTGTCTCCATTACATACATACAATCATTATTTGAGATACATAGTATTATCTCCATTTAGGAAAAAAAAAGATACTTATTAAGACCAAATGACTTTACCAATGATACCTAGGCAATTAGCATCTGGGATTCAAATTCATGTCTCTGTGTTTTGTGTTCACTTACTTGTACTGATAGTTCAGGTGATTTTAAATCACTGTTTCCTAGAAAAATATTCAGTCCTCAGTGTGGGTGAGGTTGAATTTGTGGGTGAGGGTCAGCTCCAACACACATAAATGTAGTAGTCTCATAGAGTTAGAGATGTATCTAAATCTTTATAGTAACAGACATAAGTCCCTGGGATCAACTTGATCTTTGAGGTCAGCAATATTTTACCTGTTTATCCTCTTAATGAAAATCAAGTTTTGTATATCTGGTGTTAGTACTCTTGGATTGCAAGTAAAAAAGCCAAATGGAGCAAACTTCAGCAAAACAAAACAGCAAATTATAATGGAACAAGGGAGTGTCATGGTATCCCATGGTAAGCACTGGACTGTAGGAAGGCCCAGAAATGGGTTCTAAGAACTGGAATCATCAAGAACTCAGACACAAGTTTGTTTCAAACCTCTACATTTCTCTGTGCATATGTTTCTTTTCTTCCTCCAATTTTTCTTTCTCTGCTTCCCAATCTACAAGGCCATATACAATGCTGTTAACTTTATTTGCCTCAGTTTCAAGTAGCCAGAGAAGAGACCACAATGAGCTGAGTTGTATCTGGTGCCTGTCCCTTGGCTAATTAACTTTGACCATGTAGAAAAGAAGCATCATACTTATGGTAAAGAAAAAGATTCTTAAAATAGTCTTAAAAAAGAAAAAGGGGTTCTAGAAGAACCAGTGAAGATCAACTCACAATGGAATAATTGTGGAAGAGGCTGAAAGGCAAAGGTAATGGCGGGGGGGGGGTCTTTGTGAGCTAGCTATGTGGTCTAAAACATGCCAATTGTATGGACAATACAGTGTGCAGTGAAGATCTAGATTCAAATTAAGATCTAGATTAACCCATGTAAACTTGCACAGATCATGTAGCCTTGGTTGCAAATAAACTCAGGTTTATAATTTCTATAAACAAAAGTGTGTTCAACTGTCTGGAGACAAAACTTTTGAGTTTGTGTCTTCCACCTTAACATAGTTAATCTTTTAAAAATTAATTAGGGGTTGCTATTTTGTCTTTTGTTCTTTTGAAAGTTTCTTCAAGAATCTTGAATTTATAAATAGATCAGGACATATCCTGGAATTAAAGTGAAATAAAGTCCTCAAACATCATAATTGTGGCTTTTTACCAAACACCCTTGGGCTATGGACTGTCTAGGGTCTTTTCCTAGGTGTATCACCTGCTTCCAGCATAATAGCTCATTTGGGAGACTGAAGGTCTGTAATCAGGCAGCTTCTTCCTTAGCTCTCTGGTACATTCTCATTTTGCCTACTCTTGTACCCACACATTGCTTCCATTAACCTGATTACAGTTATAAATTGAATACATTGTACTTTCCTATTACTGCTTTAAAACATTCTGCTCACAAAAACATGAAAAATAACCACAAATGTACCTGCAAAACCCCTTAAAGAGGAATGTACGTCTTTGCTGAGGTTCTTGTGAGAGCACAGGATTAGATAGCACAGCAAACATGAAGCCTTCGGTAGACCTGTTATCTGTTATCACTATCCTTAAAGTTGGCACTTCTAACAGCCATGCACATTGCTTCCTCAAGAAACAAAACAAAACAAACCAAAAATCTCTTTATCTGAGAATTTATAAGCTTTCTGGAATTTGATTTCCTGTGTGTGTGCCCTCATTTTCCATCTGTTCACAGAAATTCTCTTTGTTGGATACCACACTTTATACAAAGGGAGAAAATAGGGAATTAGGATAATAATTTAATAATAATGATGTTTGTCCTAGCTAGCATAATTCAAAGCATACTGACAAAGATTATAGTACATATTCATTATATTAACTTTGAGAGATTGATATTTTTCTCTCTCATTTTTTTTTAAAAAGGATGCACTATAATTCAGGGAAACATGTTCAATATCATAAATAGAATATAACAAATAGCATTCCCACTCAAGTCTGTAAGATTCAAAATATCATGCTTTCAATCACTATCTTGTCATTCATGCTTCGTAGGACATCACAAAGGGGCCTTTGGTCCTGTGTCTTTAGGTCACAAAGTTGGGCATATGGGCACACTGAAGAGAGGAATACCTCTACATCAGGAGAGATAATAATAATGCAACTGCAAATGAAATAAACCACAGAGGTATCACAAGTTTTTGTTACTAAGTCAAAATCAAATGAATCATCAACACAGTGTTATTTTAGAAATAAAAACACTTAACACTATAACTATATATAAGCAGAAACAGGACTCACTTCATTACTAGAAAGTATTACTGCTGCATGTTTTAAAAATATGTGAGTATTTAATAAAATATTATCAAATTAAATCAAACAATATGTAATAGTCCAATGCACAGTGCTTAAATGTGATTTTTTCTAAGAAATACAAGGTTGGTTTAATATTTGAAATCAACATAATTCACCAAATTAACAGAATAGCAAGGAAAAATATCATTTCAACAGATGCAGAAAGAACAGCTGACAATAATTTAATATCTATTCATGACAAAAAATTCTCTTCACACAATTATGATGAAGATGAAAAAAATAAACAATAATAGATGCTGGAGGGGCTGCGGAGAGATAGGCACACTAACACACTGTTGGGGAAGCTGCAGACTGGTACAGCCCCTCTGGAAAGCAGTATGGAGTATCCTTAAAAAATTAGGGATGAGTCCACCACATGACCCTACTATTCCACTCCTGGGTATCTTTCCAGGGGACTTAGAATCAGCACATTACAGTGACACAGCAATATCGATGTTCATAGCAGCACAATTTACTATTGCTAGGCTATGGAAACAACCCCGATGTCCCTCACTGGAAGAATGGATCCAAAAACTGTGGTACATTTATACCATGGAATATTACACAGCAATTAGAAACAATG